>VZRX01006152.1:0-35523 GCA_013398075.1 Notiomystis cincta
CAGGCGTGGCGAAGAGCATGCATTGGAGAGGGGCAGGGCGGGGGGCAGCCGAGGTGGGGTCGGGTCGGGATGCAGCTTCTAGCACTTGTCGTCTTCCTCGGTGTCGCTGAGCACATCGATGCTGGCCCCGCACATGACGCCCTGCGCTGCCCCTCGCCGCCGCCGCCGGTAGTGCCCATTTGGCATCTGCCAGCTGTGCCGCAGCGGCGGCGCCGAGCCGATGGTGTTGGAGCGGCCGAGGCTGGTGGCCACGGCCGCCTCGAAGGTGAGCGTCTCCTCCTCACCGCAGTCTGAGGCGTGCGAGTCGTCGTGCAGCGCCAGGTAGGGCTCCGAGATGTAGCGCTGCGGGGTGGACTGCTTCCCCGCCGGGGAGCTGGAAGACTCGGCCGGGCCGGCCGTGTTGGGATCCAGGGTGGAGGAGAGGAGCGGCGAGCCGCCCTCGCTCTCGTCGGCAGGCGGAGAGGTGTCCCCGGCGTGCCGCAGCATGGAGGCGTAGGACAGGAGGGGACGCGGCTTGGGGGGCACCGGCGGCAGCTGGCGGCGGCCTCGCCGAGGCGTGCTGGTGTCCGAGATGGAGGGGATGGAGCTTTCGCTCAGGGAGCCCATGCCCTGCAACGCAGCAGGACACGCTGGGGAATGCGGGGGCGACAGGCAGCGCAGCACCACACCCCCGCCCTCCTCATCCGGGGCTCCCGTAGAATCGTCCGTCTGGAATGGAGGATTCTGCCTCATCCCTGCCTCGGGGTCTGCCCCAGGGAATAGGAGGATGCCTGCTGAGGGCAGAGCTCATGTGGTCTGCAGCTTCCTCACAAGGGGAAGCTGAGGGGCAGGCACTGATCTCTGTGGTGACCCAAGGGAGCAGCATGAAGCTGTGTCAGGGGAGGTTTAGGATGGTTATTAGGAAAAAGTGCCTCACCCAGAGGGTGGTCAGGCATTACCAAAGGCTCCCCAAGGAAGCAGTCACAGCACCAAGACTGACAGAGCTCAACAAGCATTCACACAATGCTCTCAGGCACACGGTGGGATTCTTGGGGCTGTCCTGTTCAGGGCCAAGAGTTGGACTTGATGATCCCTGTGCTCTGTCCCAACTTAGGATATCCTATGATACCATGCTCTTGGTGGTCAAAAGCAAAAAGCACTCCCAAATCCACTGCAGGAAGAACTGACAGGGCTCTCTAGCTGCTGCTCTCCATGGGTGGCATCTCCATGGGTGGCTTCAAGCTCACTCAGGCACTGGCACCTCCAGGCTTGTGTAGCTGGGCAGGGAGATGATGCCACAGCAGCAAGAGGATCAGCATGAGATCCACTCCTGTCCCCAAATGCTCCGCAGGGTGCCTGAGCAGCCCCAACCTGCTCAGCTCACAGGGGACACAGAGATGCCACCAGCAAGACATGGTGCAGAGCTCCCAGAACTGGGGCTTGTCTTCCCAGTTTTGGCAAGGAGCTTTTTCTGTGCTTCCCTTGACGCTTAGGAAGGGATGGATCTCTGTCACCCACCTGCCTGCTGGGCGTCTGTGACCTGCCCTCGCTGGGTGACCGGGACTCGCGCCGCCGCTCTGGCGACTCCTCGTGTGCCTGGGGACTCCTCTCCTCGGAGTTGCAGCGGGAGATGTCAGGGGACAGCAGGTGCTTGCGCTCTTTGGATCGGCCCCGCTCCCTGCCCGAGCGGTGTCCCTCGGACCGGTGGCCTGCAGGACACCCACATCAGTCCCCACCACCCGTGCCCTCTGCAGCAGCAGGGAATGCTCAGCTGGAGGGGTTTTGGGGGGATTTTTTGGGCTCACCCGAGTCAGCATTGAGGCGCCGGGCGGACAGCTGGAGCGAGGAGTGGTAGCTGCGCCGGCGGGACTTGTAGGTGTTGTCGCTGCTGCGCTCCATGGAGAACTCATCCAGCCAGGAGCTGTTGGGCCGCTTGTCCCGGATGGTGGAGAACGACCTCCGCATGGAGCTGGTGTCTGTCACCACCTGCAAGTGGCCCCGGCCAGCCGGGGACAGCATTAGAGCCAGGCAGGGCTGGGGGCCGCAGCGGTCAAGAATGACCGGTTCACTGCCACCATGGGGATCACCATCCTGTGGGATGGGGAAATTCCGGGGGGGTGGGCAGCCAGCCTGAGAACAGCCCCCCCTCCAGATAATCTCTGCACAAATCAGGGGTGGGAGGAAGGCGGGGTTTAACCTTGGAGCTCGTGGGCTCCCCTTCCCCAGCCGGCTGGAGCTGTGCTGCACAAGCAAAGCCGGCAGCCCCAATGCAAGCCCAGGTGCTGGGAGAGAGCAGCAGCACCTCCTGCCATTTGTGGGGACATGGAGGGACCACTGCCCCCCAGGCTGCCTCCACAGCATCCCTTCCCACAGGGAAAACAGAAGGAGCAACCATTGAAAAGATTGTTGACAGAGAGGGGTCGTCCCTCCAGTGCCCCTCACTCTATGTTCATTTTTCCAGCTGCCACCACTTTTCCACACACCTCCCTACTTTTCCTTTATTCCCACATCCTCATCCCTTTCCCCTACACTCATTCCCTATCTCCCCGCTCACGCTACTGTTTTATCTTCCCTTTCCTTTTCTTTCTCCCTCCCATGCTTCTCCTTCCTACTTTCTCCTCTCCTTGCACCCTGTGTTTTCATGTGTTAGGGGGGAAACATCACTTCCTTCCATACTTCCTTTGCTTAATTCTAGCAGTTCTTTGCTGCTGCAGCCCCAGGCTGTCCTCCATCTCCTCTCACCTTTCCTGCTCCCATCCCCTCCTTCTGGTAATTTCCTTTGCTGCTGAATGGCAAGAAAGCCCAGGAGACAAAGCCTCCCTTTGTCTTCACATCCCCACAAAGTGCCACACCAGGACTTGGTGCCTACACCAGCACCGCTGTGAGAAAGCAGACCCAGAGACTTCACAGCAACACCAAACCCCAAAGAACATCTAGTGGAGGCTGAGCACAGGACAGAACAAGAGAGAGACCAGGCAGACAGATGAGGAGGTGAGATGTGGCCTGGGTTCCCCTGGACAGACAGAGAAGTGCACGTGTTGGGACGATGGGAAAGGACGAAGAAGGCATTTCATCACCTGTGGTCATCTGACAGCTGGGCTGGGGCTCCTCAAACCTCAGCCAGTGCCCAGGGCCGGAGGAAAGCAGGGGTGTCCCACCACGGGGAGAACCTGCAGCCTCCCGGCGTGGTCCTGCTCCACACCATGGACCTTGCCCACGAGCTAGGAGATGGATCCCCCAGACTGCTCTCTGCTGCCAGTAGGGGAACAGCAACTCTCCTACTTGTGCAGCACCCCAAAGAAGGGGAGAAGCTCCAGCTTCAGGGTGCTGGGGATGCCACGAGGCTCAGCACAGAGAGAAGTCCCAGAGTTATCTGGGCAGGCTTTGATCAGACCCGGCAGCTGTGGGGGCTTTGCTTGGTTTTACCTGGGGATCCACAGTGAGACGAGGCATGGAGGAGGCCCTCCCAGAGACAGCGTGGTCCTGAGTGTCCACGGGAAGGTAGCTGCCACGGTTAGAGGGCTGCACTCTTTGAAACTCCCTAACCTCTGGCTCCTGGAAATAAACACACAGCCAAGCTCTTGGAATGGGCTTGGAACAGGACAGCGCGCTGCTTCGGCCCTCTCAGCAGGGGGACAGCCCTGCTTGCTCAGCCAGGGGCAGAATTTAAGTTGGCCAAAAAACAGGTGGTAAAACACTGGCACAGGTTGCCCAGAGAGGTGGTGGATGCTCCCTCCCTGGAAGTGTTCAAGGCCAGGTTGGATGGGGCTCTTAGCAACCTGATCTAGTTGAAAATATTCCTGCCCATGGCGGGAGAGTTGGAACCAGATGAGCTTTAAAAGGTCCCTTCCAACACAAACTATTCAATGATTCTATGAAAAACAGAGTCTAAGCCATTAGAATTCATCACACTGCCACTAAGAAATACTCTCCAGTTCACAGTCCCCAGGTGAGCCCTGATGTGGTGCTTCAGGCTTGCCTGATGGCCAGCTGCCCTTGCACCTCTACGGCGACAGTGGAAACCCTGCCTGGGTTTGGGGACACCCTGATTGCTCAGGGTTTAACTCCTTCTTTCACCAGGAGGGGACAAATGGATGGGATTTTGTCTCTGACCCTGCTTCAAAAGCTTCCCTGTTAAAGAGTACACAGTGCCCACAGCACTTTGGTTTATTCTCAGTTTAGGGGACTCTGTGGACGTTCACTCATGGTGTCGAGGAGATGGGCATGGAGAGACCCTGGAGTTCACTAGGAGGTGACTTTATGGGGGAGGGGGGAGTCTCATCTGGCACCTCCCCCTGGTGGCCGAGGCAGGAGGACCTGTGTCATACACAGGTGACACAGAGCTACAGACCCTGGGGACACGGAGCGGGCTGGGGACGCACAGTGGTACCACATTGCGCCGGGTGGTGCAGGAACGCACACACAGACATGGAGATAGAGAGATGTGTGATATATATAGATATGTGATATATATAAATATGTGATATATATATATACACACACAGACAGACAGGCCGGCATGTGTGTGAGGCCGGACAGGGCTGCTCCTGCTGGAGACAGCTGGACAGCTTGGCTGGGGACTGGGGACATCACCAGTGACAACAAAATGGACATGAATCCGAAAACATCAGATACCATCACTCAGCACGGGGTAACCCACTGACATGAGTGCTCAGTGGAAAAAATAGCCTGTGGAGAGAAGGATATTTTACTGCAGGACATTGGTCATGGCTCTCGCCCCAAAAGCACTTCTGCTGCCTGGCCCCATGGATCAGGGCAGCTCCAGGGATGGCTGTGTCCTCAGTGCCAGAGGTGAAGGGCAGAGCCTCAGCTCGAGGACATCCAGGGATATTTGTCTCCTCTTTTGGATCTGTTCACGACCCAGCAGCTGCCATCCCTGCACTGTGCTCACTCCCCACACCTCCCCGTGCCCACCAGCCATGCTGGGACTGCAGAGGAGCAGTGCATGACTTTACCAGAGACTGCTGCTCCTGGAACTGCTCCTGGGCCGGGTCCATGCACGCCAGCTGGAAGATCTCCTGCGGTGAGAGCGGGCTCAGCGAGGGGAACCCGCCTCGGCTGCTCCTGCAAACACAGCCCAGCTTCAGGGAGGCCACGAGCTGGGTGCTGCCACTGCTGGGATCACCTCTCCAGCAGCTCAAAGCTGGGGAGCGCCCCAGGCTGCCGAGACCCCATCTTTGAAACAAACATCATCTTCCCTGGAGTGCTGAAGTGGTGCCCCAGCAGGAGAGGACACCAGTGCCCCGAGTCCCACAGCAGCAGCAGTGGGACATCCCAAGAGCAGTGACAGAAACCCCTATCACCTCATTCCCACCAGCCAGGGTGCTGGAATCTCCCACTGACCCTGCACCACCCACTGCCCAGCAGCTCCTGGGATTCAGCTTCACCCCAGACCCTCCTAGGTAAGAGAGCCAGGATGATCCTGCAGGAAAAGCACCCCTGGCTATCCCCCTTTGCCACCTCGGCTGCTGCTGCTGATGCTGACACATACCAGCTACCTGGAATCTTGCAAAAGCTTTGTGCCAGGAGATTTCCCTTGCTCCCAGCAGCAACTTAACCCTCTCTGCAGCTCAGTGCCAGATCCAAGAAGGAAACAGGGCTGCAGGAACAGAAAAGTGGCAGTACTCACAGGCCCGAGAGGGTGTCCTGCTGGAGGTATGGCAGAGCCTTGGCGTTGGAGATGATTTCCTGCGGCAGAGAGGATGGCTCCATGCGCTGGAACATGGGGGCATTTTTCTGCATTGGAGAAAGGAGGAAACTAAGCCTGTAGGAAACGCGGAAGAACATCCACTGCTTCACCAACCAAGCTCCCACCACTCGGAAAGAGGACAGCGTGCTCCTGTTCCCTGTCAGGGACTGAGGATGAACACAGACACGCCTTGTAGTCCCCAAACCCCACCCTGCACCATCATTTTCATCCCAGATGGGTTGGTTTTCATCCACAATTGGGTTGGGAAGTGGTGGGAAGCAGTGAGGGCGATCTGAACATCCTCATCCTGCCCTCGCTGAGCCTCACCTGCTCCTCCAGCTGCTGCCGCTGCTTCTTTGCCTTGCTCTGCTTGTAGTAATCCATGATCATCATGGCTGCATATATTTTCCCAACAGTCAGGTCAGAGGCTGGGAGCATGAGAGGGAACAAAAGTGGGGTCACTTGTGTTGTAAGACAAGGCACCAACGTGGATCTTGGGAAGAGCCCTGCTGTGGGATACCCTGGTGGCCCTCAGACTCTTCTCACTGTTCTGAGAGTGCTGAGCATCCAGGCACTCCCCATGGGGATAAAACAGATGGAGATGACTTGAAATCATCATCCTAAGCCACCAAGGCACAAGTCCTCATCGTGTGCTCAGCCTCCCTCCCTGCTACACTCCAGAGTGGATTTGGCAGGAGTAGATCTCTGCAAACTGAGTGGTTTTCCAGAGAGTTCCCAAGCAGAACAAGGCAGTACAAACCCTTCCCCCACTTCTCCCCAAGCTCAGGATGGGTCTGGCCAGTCCCCGCCTCCCTTTGGGAAGAAGTTGCTGTGGGGATGAGGGGAATTTGAAAGCAATGGCAGCCCCCCCAGAGACTCACTTTTTGGCATGGGTACCAACAGGTCAAGCATCTTCTGGGACAGGTGAGGCCAAATGGTCAGGATCTCCTTTTGAAGCTCAGAATCCAACTGCTGCCAATCTGCACCACCTTCAACAGCAGGGGGGCAAAAATGGCCCACACATAGCAAGCTCTGGCACCAGGGTCCGACCAACCCCCCTTTCCCATCCTGGAGGGAGGTTCCCAAACAGCATCCATCTCTCTGGGCTGGGAGGGCCATCTTGCATCAGGGAGCCTGGTCTCCTGCTCCCACTTTCCTACCATCCCTTCCATATGTGCCTCCATCTCCCCATCCCCTGCCCTCCCACTCAAAGCTGCCACCTTCAAGCTTGCATTGGGTCCATCTCTGCAGCTCCAATCCTACTCCAGCCCACACACACCTGCTGCTGCCCCACTTTCTTTTTGCTGGTGAGCAGATCACGTGCTGGTGGAAGAGCAGCTCCATTTGGTGAATCCTGAAATGCTCAGCATGGAGAGCAGAGCTCTCTGGCCAGGAGTTTGCTGAGCTTAGGAAGCCCCAGCTCGCCGGAAGCTGTCAGTGTGCCCCAAGAGAGTCACCCAAACACAGGGCAATTTGGGTGAGCTGTAGGAGGCCCTGGTTCAAATTTCTGCTTTGTCTGGAGGGGCACGAACCCATTGTTTTTGTCTGAGCACTGGGCTTTGGATGGTATCTTGCCCTAGGTTGGGTTTTCTTCCGATAGCTGAGCTGTTCCCAGGGGATGTTTTATTGAAAATGCCATGTTTCTGCAGGAAGTTTTTGATCTGATGAATCACAGCCTTTCCAGCAACAACAACAAAGCAGGTTTTCCTGCTCTCAACATTTTATTTTCCCCGAGAGAGAGAGAGAGGTTTCTTTTCCCCACATCCTAAGGAAGCCAAGCACATATTTTCTATGCTTGGTTTGGTTTTTTACATGGGGAGGAATGGGAATTCTCTCTCTCCTCCATTATACAGTGGACATCGAGCTGTTTCTTTTCTCTAGAAGCAGCTTCTAGTGAAGAATTCTCTACCTCTTCCCTAAAGAAACAGAAAGTGGCAGAAATTTGCCTGTTCAAGGTACTTGCTCCCATCCATGTGCAGCCAGGCTCTGAGCAGCCAATCCCAAATTGGCTGAGGTCCTCAGCCTGGCCAAAGAGAAAGGGACTTTTTGCAAGGTAACAGGACAAGGAAGAATGATTTTAAACTGAGTGAGGGCAGATTGAGATTGGATATTAGGAAGACATTCAGAAGGTGGTGAGGTCCTGGAACGGATTGCCCAGAGAACCTGGGAATGGCCCACCCCTGGAAGTGTTCAAGGCCAGCCTGGATTGGTGGTGGAAGGTGTCCCTGCCTATGGTAGGGGGGTGGTACAAGATGACCTTTAAGGCTCTTTCCAACACAAACCACGCTGGGATTCTACGAAAGGACGATGGTCACTCCTCAACCCCGCTGGCTCTGTCCCCTCTCTGTCACAGCCTTTACCTTTGGCAATTTTGATGTCCAGGGCCGTGCGGATCAGCGCCATGAGGGTGGAGGTGAAGTGGACTGTCATGTCCTCGGCCACGGGCATGTTCATCAGCACCAGTCTCTGCGCAAGAGAGAGAAGAAAACAGCGGACGGAAAACAATATCGAAAAACACATCGACCAGGCTGGAGGAAAAGAAATTAAACATTAAACAAAAGGGAAAAAAAAATAAAAATTAAAAAAAAAAAAATAAAAAGCAACAAAGAGTGTCAAAACAGCACAGCCAAAAAAGAAGGGCAAGGATCACCCCGCCGCACCGCACCCCCCACCCCCCGGCTCCTTCCACCCCAGGACACCGGCTCACTGCCTTCCAGGGCTCCTCCTGCGCCCCAGGAACGGCCCCTGAGCCCCCCTCCCCATGGCACCGGGGCTGCCACAGCACCCCCTGGCACTTTTGGGAAGACACACCTGATCCATCAGGGATGCAGGCATGTGGGATGTGCGGGAAGGGGAGATGGGCTCAGGTTTCCGTTCCCGGGTGGTTTGGCTTTCCAGCTCTCAACCCTTCCCGCCTGGGGCAGGGGAGAGGAGGGTCCCTAACCTTCAGGGACTTCAGATCGGCTGGATTCCTCTAGCATGCTACATCCTGGCGCTCCCTTTTTGCGTCTTTCAGAGATGAAGTTTGCCAGCACATGCAGGGGGTCCAAATTATCCATGGGTGGGGAAGGGAAAGGAAGGGAAGAGGAGGGTGGAAAAAGTGCAGAAGGAAAGAGAAAAGGGCAATCAAGGCAGGTTAGACACGCCATGCTCCTTCCCCACCCTGGGCAGGTGGGGTGCAAACCGAAGTGACCAGATCCACTTTCCAGAGAGTATATTTTGCTTTGTGAATACCTTGGGTCAGCCCTTCCCGGCCCATTCCTTTTCACCTGGCTTCTTACGTCCCTTTCCTGCTTTCAAGCCTCCCTTTTTCCCCCTGGGAACTTGTGATGGTGGATGTATGCTTGCGTGAACAAACACGTGAGAGTCGGAGAGGGTAGAAGCGTGTTTGGAAGTGTGCAGGAATCCCCTTGTGCTAGCTCTGCTGAAAGGGCTGCAGGCAGCAGCCCACAGCCAAGAAAAACCCTAATTTCCTCCTGGACAACAGATCCTCCTGTAGCTCTGGGTCTTGTCCTGGCAGCTGCTGCCCTCAGAAAGCCGTGCAGCTCCCACGGCACATCATGCTCCTGATCCATGCCAGCCATGGCAGCTGGGAGCTGGGAGCTGACTGACAGCCACCACTCCAGATGGGACAACTCTCCTTTGGAGGGCACCTGGCTTTGCCTTGCACAAGCCATCCGTGGGATAGCCCATGCTGATGCTCCTGGCTCCTCACACACAGCAGGCCTGCTCCTCTGGGATTTGGGATTTGTCCTCACTGCCCACCTGCTTCCCATGCCCATGGGCTGGGATGAGGATGGTTCCAAGCCCCTGAGGATGAACTTCTAAGGACATCTCACTCTCCTAATTGTGTTACAGGGTTGCACCTCACCTCACCTCACCTCACCTCACCTCACCTCACCTCACCTCACCTCACCTCACCTCACCTCACCTCACCTCACCTCACCTCACCCCACCTCACCTCACCTCACCTCACCTCACCTCACCTCCTCCAGCCCTCCCACTTCCACACTATTGCTGATCCTGCCCCTCTTTTTCCCCTCGGAGCTGTGAGTGACCACAGCAGCATCACGTGCGTGGGCAGTGGTGACCAGCTGGCTTGGCCAGGGCTCTTGTGGGCACACCAGGCTCCCCAGGAGTGAGCCAAACACATGTTGGACACCCCAACAACTCCCCAGTTTCCCCGGTCCCACCTCCCGCAGGTGCCCCGGCTCCTGCTCGGCTCTAACCCCCAGAGAAGGAAGGGTTGATCTACCTTATAGGCCACTTTGGAAGGACATCTCTTGCCGAGGCCTAGCGGTGGTGACATAAGAGTCAGCATTTCATACATCTCAGTGTAATGGATTCGGCCACTGCTCATGGAGGGGGAAGGGGAGGGAGGGAGATGCAGAGAGAGGAGGCATTCCCAGAGAGCGGAAAAAAAAAAACAACGTACAAACGAAAAATAGTACAGGAAAAAACAGGAGAGAAAAAAAACAAACGGACAAACAGGAAAAGAACAGGAAACCCGTTAATCAAGGCAAATCATACATGAGAGACTGTCCTGATGTGGATTTATAGCACTGCTCACACAGACCCAGGAATGCTGGCAGAAAGCAACTCACCCCTCTCCTCTCTGCTGCTGGCCTCAAGCGCCTGTCTCGCTACCAGCCTGGGACGACTCCTCTGGTCTTAACCCCTCTCCTAAAGCCCTCCAGCAGCCCCCACCTTGTCCCACAGGTTCCAGGGCTGTGTGCGAGTGGTATAAATCAGATACACGGCACTCAAGCCATGGGTTATTTGAGATAAGGGTGGTTTGCACCACGGTGCTCTGTGGCCTCCGGAGCGTCTTCCCTCCCAGGGGGGTGCCTGGTATTGCTTGGCATGGCCACCTAACCCATAGCCAAAGGCTGTGTATCCCCAGCTCGTGGGGTCTATGCAATTGGGAGGCAGCATCTTGCATAGAAGGCAGTGGGCCAGGGTCACTTGTCAAAGGAAGATGCCCAGTTGCTTCCGTCTGGCTCTGCGGATGGACCACTTTCCCACCATGCACCAGTGCAAAAGGCATGCTGAATCGGCTGGAAAAAAAAAACCGGGAGGAAAAGTTGGGCATGCCATGCTCCCGCCCTGGCTCTCTCCCACATGCGGCTGCAAGTTCCACCAGGTTGGAGTTTAAAGAGTCTCAGCAGAGGCAGCTGTTTGGGCCTTCCAACATTGGGGCTCATTTGGGTTTTCCCACAGGAGCAGTTAGGGTGGGACCCCCCCCCCCCTCGCGCTCCTCTGCTCCATAAGGACCTGCCTGGGATTGCTGAGCAAAGAATGCTACCAAAAACAGGCCACCCGGTGCTGCCCTCTGCCAGGCTGGGGTAGCTGGGCTGTGTCTCCCTCTCTCTGCACATCCACATCTCCCAGGGATCCTGGGCTTGGCCACTTCTTCTTCCCCTCGTGCCATGCTTGCAGCCTGCACTGCAAGGTTCGGGATGGTCAATGGGCCTGGGCAACCTCGTGACACCAAAGGCATCGACCCTCACAGCTGGAGAGGAGCCCACCTCGGCTGGGGTGCCCTGGCAGAGAGGGCACTGCCAAAAAATTAAGCATCCCCCCGGGATCTTGGCTTCTTCCCTAGGATGTGCTCAGAGCAGCATGGAAAGGGGAGATGAGATCTCCTCTTCTCAGGGTTTAGAAGCAGCCCCCTGGTCAAAAAGGGCCCTAGCGAGATAAGTCTTGATGTTTCAGGTGTGGACAGACCTGGTGATAGGAGCTCTTTTGGGGTGCAGGCACAGAACAGGCTGGGCCAGTCACACCCAAAAGATGGTTGATAACAACACTGGAGAATGATAAGCAGTATGATCAAGAGAAAATATCCAGGAGTCTGTAAGCAGCACCCCGGCAGAGCTGGATGTGCACCAACTCAGGGTGAGATGACTAAAATTCTCATGCATGAATTCAGTGCAAAAAAGGAAGCAAGGCAGTGATCTTCCACCCATCCTTCCTGGCAGGGGTAATTTTGGGGAGCCCAGCACACGACAGCCACTGCCTTTCATATTGAGATACACGATGGAGGAGGAATGGATTCCATGAAAGGAAGAGTTGATGTCAGTGACCAAGACGGATCACGTGAGAGCAGAGATCTTGGAGCTTTCTGAGCTGCACAGCTGCGACCAGACATCACTTCTCCACAGAGTGAAGCACAGGCAGGCATGTGGAATGACATCCATCTGAGCAGGATGACTCCCAAGAGCTGGTCCATGCACAGGCACATCTGGGATGGGGGATCTGAGCCATCTATCCATGTCTGCACAGAGATGTGACCCATGGCTACAGCACAAGCTGGCCTGTAAAACCATCAGGGATTAATGGCTTGGCCCTGAGAGAAGCCTGTGAGTGGCAGAGGAGGAAATGTGGGACACAGGACATGTGTCCTCCTGTGGTTAGGAAAGAAGTACTGTCCCACACAGGCTGTTAGGAAGGGAGCACCGGAATAGTGAGTGCTATGAGAGCAGATTCAAGAAGAGGTGATGTCCACAGGGACATCATCTGTGGGGCATTCACCTGACAGGCAGGGCAGGCTGGCTGAACTGAAAGGTGTGCAAGCTGGCTTGGCATTTTGGGATCTGGCAAGATGCAATAACCACATAGATTTTTTTTTCATCTTCTGGGAATTGTTCCAGGGCAATAGGAACCCCTTAAAATCTCGTGTTCTTGAAGTATCTCCTGCACAGGGAGAAGACTGAGGTAACAGAAGGTAGAGATGGGGATGGTGCCCCCCACATGACAACAGAAGCTGTTCTCAGTACTCTTTGCCTCTGCCTCCCCTCGAGTTTATCCACCTTCACTGCTCTGCCCATCCACAGTCAGCAGAAATTCGATGGCTCCAGAGCTCCCTCTTCCAAGGAAGCATTACAGGTACCCCTCTGAGCCCCAGCAGCATCTGGAGATTAGCATTAGGAGAGCAGCATCTGCAGCAGGAGCCCTGTCAAGAAGGACTCACCACTCCTCTCAAAGGTGTCTTCTGCCTGCAGGGGCCTGAGCAAGTGTCCTCAGCCAAGCTGCCATCTTTTTCCAGGGATGCAACAGCAGAGAAGAGCGGAAAGACTCCAAGGAGCCCTTCCTGGAACAGAGGAGCCATCTGAGATTCTTGCAAGAAATCTCCTGTTCCTAAATACATCTCCCTCAAATGAGATGACCAATCATCCGGGCCTTGTCTTCTTTGTGCTGCTTTGCCTCTGGCAAAACCATCCCCACATCCACTGTGGAGGGTGACAGAGCTGTTCCAGGGATGTCAGCTGGAAGAAAAGCCTTTCTGATGCTTTCAGAAGGCTGTGGTGACTACATCACGCTGCACCGAGGAGCCCTCCTTCTCTGCAGAGGCAAGAGCAAGGACTGGGGTTGTCTGAGTTCCCTCATACACCTCAGATGCTGTGAGGGGTGCAGAAGGAAGAGCAAGCTCTGTGATTCATCCTTTCGTGCCAAAGGCACAGACAAAGGTGTCATGGCACTTCAGAGAATGTGGCCGGTGCAGGATTTTGCTCAACTGTCACCCTAAAATAAAATTTTAAAAACCCCCTGCAAGTCAGAGAGACACAAAATGCTGCCCTGGACTCATGGCCAGCAGCCAGGAACTGAGCTCAAGGGAGAGGAGCTGTCACGCTCCAGAGGTGTGCCCTGGTGTCACCATCTCCCAGGCAGATCCAGCAAGCTATCTGCAAGACTAGCAAGAGTCCTGCTCCTCAGAGACGTGGTTGTTTGTCCTCCAAAGTGCCACACTTGAGGACAGGCTTGTTGGATAAAACACAGCATCCCCCAGGGACATGGGTCACCCTGGCCTCCTCCCCCAGCCCTCACTGTCCAAAAAAACCAGCAAAGTCCCCAACATCCTCCAGCCTTTGCTTCCTCCTTCCCTCCTGAGGAGCAAACCCCAGCTAAGCCCTCCCAAAAACCTCGCTGTCCCATGCGAGGTGCTTTGAGAAGTCAAGCAGGGACACTGGCATTTGGCCTGGCGCCCCTCGGGGCTCACTGCACCGGTGCAACTGGGCGAGGGGCTGGCTGGGGGGCACAATTTGTCAAAACCCACCCCAGGAGGCTCTGAGCCCCCCCCCCCGCCCCCNCCCCCCCGGCCCCACTGATGCCTCCCCTGGAGGGGAACAGCTGCTGGCTCTGGGAGGCAGTGGACCTCTTTAAACTCGAAGGAAAGCAACGTCAGGGTTCCCTGGGGAGGCGCGGTGGCAGTGGAGCGGGGGAAGGAGGGGTGGATGGTGTGTCCCGTGGCCAGGTTGTGGCGGAGGACTGGGAGGCAAACCTTGCACGCCACCCTGTAGGGGCAGTTCTCTCCTAGGCCCAGAGGAGGCGAGATCACCCGTACTAATTTGTACATATCCTTATACGAGATCCTGCCGCTGCAAAGGAAGCACAGGTGGGTTAATAGGACACTGAGAGGGTGGAGGGGACGATGGAGAGCTTAACGGGGGGATGCTGGGGCCATCTGTGGAGAGCAGAGCACAGCTCTTCTCCTTCTGGCTCTGTCAGACCCAGAGGGGAGAAAGCTGTGAGCATGAGCTACTGCCTTTTCCACCATGAGAATTAGCTCATATCTCCTCACACTGTCTCATCTTCACCCTGGGGAAGGACAGTTTTGGAGGTGGACACCATCCCATCACTCTTCCTCATCATGCCCCTGACCCCTGCGCCTGGTGGGAGAGGGCTGGGATTTTAGACAGGGTGAGTCTGCAGCTTGATTGGGTTCTAACCCATATAGTTGTGCCCCATCACATCACCAGAGCCCCTGTCCTCACACAGCCAGCTCTCTGAGACCCACCAGGTCCCAGTGGAGTTGGCAGCTTAGCCACTTGTGTCTCCAAGATCTGGGGAACCTGAGACAGGGAGGGATAATGTGACCAGCTGGTGGCTGTGGCACCTGGAGCTCTCAAGTCCAGCCCTGTGCTCCGACCACCAGCCCACGCTCTGCCAAGGGTGCACATTATTAGAAGCAAACCTTCCCAAACACACACCCCTTTCCTCCCACAGAAGCAAATCTGCCCAGAGCCGGTGCAGCCATCCCAGGATACGGCTGTATCCTCCCGCACCATGGAAACGAGGAAGCAGCCGAGGCAAAGAGCTGGGAGAAGGGGGTGCAGGATGCTGAGCTCCCCACTCTGCTCCAGCCCAGAGCCCTTCAGGAAGCAGGACCACATGGGGTGGAAGTGCTGAGGTGCAGCTGCTGCAGCCTCCCGGGCATCCTTGGACAAGCTTGGAGGGAAACCACGCGGGAAGGCAAAGAGCAGCATCACTGTCCTATCCAGCGCCTTTGCCTCTGGTTTCTCCTTGCTCTTCTCCCATCCCCTCTCCATTGCTGGCCAGAGATGAAGAACCAACCAGAACCCAACCACGTGGACAAATCCCATCCCTGTTCCCCTTGGTGCTGGATGTTCTCCCCGTGAGAACTCCGTGTGATGGTGCCACTGTCGGGATGCAGCACTCTGCCCTCCCCAGGCACTGGGAGCTGTTGGGATGTACTCACCCATTCCTGGCCTGGCAGTGGGGCCAGGGCTGCCACCACTGTCTCCTGTGTCCCCTAAACACTGGCTAAGAGCATGGAATCAGAGGGGCACATGGCATGGATAGGACAGCTCGGGCTTGTTTTACAGCGACTCCTGGACACCAAGGCCAGCATCATTGGCAGTGAGAGTGAACCAAGTGCCTAGTGTGAAGAAACTCCTTCCCAAGAGCCACCCCACAGCGAGCAGCTGGGTGTTTCACTGCTCCACATCCTCTCCTTTCTCTGGCTGGAGCTGATACTGGGCATGAAAAAAACACCTTGGCTGGGGCTGGTCTCCTGAGGGCAAGAGATGAAGAGTGGAGGCAAAGAGTCTTCAAAAAGAGTGTGTGTGGTTGCCAAGGCCTTTTGAGTTAAGATGGCACAGGCTCCCTGGCAGTGGTGGATCATGGCTCCGAAGAGTCCCTGGGCTCTGGAAGGGGCCACACAAGGCACCCTGGTGGTGCTGGGGCTGAGTGAGGGACAAACATGTTCCCAGAGCTGCCAAGGGTCCCCCATTGCTCTAGGGATGCTTGGGACCATCCAAGGAGGAGGAGCAGTGGAGAGCAAGGCCTCTGCAGCAGCAGCAGCAGCAGCAGGGCCAAAGTCTGGCCACCCAGGGTATGTATGGGTCCTGTGAGCCCATCCCACTGCTGGGAACAGGCTGCTGCCCCCCAAATGGGAGCCCTGTTCTCCAAAGTCCTCATCAGCAAGGGCAAGAGTGCAGGAGCCAAAGCCTTCCCATCTCCAGAGGGGTGAGCAGACTGGCCAGCATAGAACGCAGCTCCCCAAAAACACCCCAAACAATGTCCTCTGCAGGTAGCTTGGCAGAAGCCCAGCATATCCCCATGGGTGGGAACAAGCCCTGCTCAGCCCTGCTCTTATCAGGAGCTGTGGGTGCTGGGGACCAGGGGCTGGAGCAAAGGCTCCCAGCTAGTGCATGGGGACAGGAAAGGAGGCTGAGAGGGATCTGCCTGCTGGGCAGGGAGGAGAGGAAGAGCAGGAACGTCCAGCACTCAGGATGAACACCCCATGGCAAACTGAACATCACCCAAGACGCCTGTGCCATCAACCACTACAAGAACCAGTCGCTGCCTTTGTAACGACCACAGGTGACAGCAGCACATCCCTGACTATCCCAGACATCACTGGGAGCTATGATTCCAGTAGGAGAGCACAGAGAAGCTCATTTAAAAGCAGCTCTGAGGTTGCTGGGGAGAGAAGGAGTTTGCTACATACCACGCTGCTCGGTCATACTCTGCCCAGATCCGGACAAACTCATCCAGATGGTGAGGGCCCAGGATGGAGGAATCTCGTGTCAGGTATTCAAAGTTGTCCATGATGACTGCCACAAACAGGTTGAGCATCTAAATGAAAGGGGGAAAGGCAGAGAAAGGAAAGTGGGGGGAGAGGGAGCAGAGAAAAGAAGGGAGAGAGAAGAAAGAGTAATTGTGGGAAGGTGATGGAAGGTGATCTGGTGTCTGGGGTGCTGATGAGGAGGATCCCCAGAGCCCTCAGAGGAGGTAACTCACCAGGAAGGAGCAGAAGAAGATGAAGGACACAAAGTACACATAGGCCAGGTCGGTGCCGCAGCGCTCGTTCTCGTTCTGCCCGGACGTTGCCGTCGTGTCCGGCTCGCAGCCCTTGCCCTCCAGGCAGGACAGCATGATCTCCTGCCACGCCTCTCCAGTGGCACTCCTGTTCCCAACACAGCCCTGTCAGCAGCTCGTGGTGGCACAGAATGGGGTCAGGACGTCCCCAGGAGAAACCTCGCCACCCCCTGCCCGAATTAAACACATCTCTGGCATGTGGAGGAACATTTTCCATGGCTGCTCACCTGAAGAGGAGCATGAGGGAGCCCAGGAAACTGCGGAAGTTGTTGTGCCGGTTAATGTGGCTTTCCTCATCTAGTTTGATATTGCCAAAAACCTACAGAAGGGAGAAAAAGGGCTCAGCTCTTCAGGCAAGAGCCTCATCAGCTCATCAGCAGCTGCACATTCACATTCCCATCCTTGAAAACATTCCAGGTCAGGTTGGACGAGGCTCTGAGCAATCTGATCTAGCTGAAGATGTCCCTGACATGGGGTGGGACAAGACAGGCTTTAAAGTCCCTTCCAACCCAAACCATTCTCTGACTCTGTGATTCCACAAGAAGGACCCCAGCAAACACAGGCTGGTGCCCAGCCAGCGTGCCAAGGAGCTGGTGCCAGGCAGCCATCGGGGAAGGAGACTCTCCTCTCCTTGGCAGGGATTTGCTGTGGGTGGCAAAGACTGCGAGAGGCTGAGCTACCATGGAAACAGGAGCATGGAGGGCCTGGGATCAGCTGAGTCCAAGCATTCCACATTCACCCATCCATGCCATTTGAGTACCACATGGCACCCACCGACCCCACATATGCTGGAGGTGCAGGGACAAAGTCCCACCATCCTGGGTGGTGCTGGCTCACAGTCCTGGACACTCCCAGGAGCTTTTCCCTTGGTGGAGAAATGGTCTGTGATGCTGGGTCAGGCACATGGCTGGGGAGGGGCTCAGGGAGGGAGGAACAGACCCTACCATCCCCAGGGCCAAGAGAGGCAACAAAGATCAAACTATGGACAATATTCCAACAACAACCCTCAGCCAAGGCCATGGTAAGACATAACGAATATTCGTAAAGTGCCTCAAATTGGAAAAATGTGCTGTTATTACTGTTAAATATTTATTCCCCTTTCCCTGAACCTAAAAATACACCAACTGCAGAGTATTTTTTCCCTGTACAGGTTTTTTGGAATGTGTAATTGTAGAATATTTTCTGCCTCCAGCTATTTTGCTCAAATAACGCCCACAGACTTTACTGCTTGGGGATTTGTTCACAATGGTGTTAAAAAAAAATAAAAAAAATATATCTAATACTACCACCCAGCAGGGAGGGGGGCTGAGTCAGATGGCGGCTGTTTAGGAGAACACCTGGAGCCGGTGCCGAGGTGTTTAGGACAGGGTGGCAAAAAACCAGCCACGGCACTGAAAGATCCTTGGCAGCAGAGCTGCCAAGCAGCACAAGCCAGGGCCCACTGTCACCCCAAAATCAGCTCCTGTCAGGAGTTGGGTACTGCAGCAGCTCATCAGGCAGCTCCACATGCCCAGTGCTTGTCGTTGAGGACGCTTTGTCACATCTCCAGCGTGGGATTCAGTCACAGCAGAGGCGAGCCAACCCCGCAGCACACGTGGAGCCGAGGGGTTCAGCTCATGTGCCTCTTATTCACCAGCTGGAGCCTGCCAAGCTGACATCTCCCTGTGCTCTGCAGACCCCCCACCAGCTGGGAGGTCTTGGCAGAGCCCTAAATGTGAGCACCCAAATCAACCATCAGTGGCGCAGCTACAGGGACAAGATGGATGTGCCCAGCTGAGTCCCCAAGGCCACATCTCCAAAGGTACCAGTTGGGAAGCCAGTTTAGGAGCTTGACTGAGCAAGCCCATGGCAGTCTGCCCAGGGTACGTGGCCCTGCAGCTCCCAAAGAAGCCGTTCCATCCTCGGCACCTTCCTGGGTGCAGCAATGACAGGAAGGCACAAGGCTCGCTCCTGCGTGTAATGCTGGGGATGTGCTGGTGTCACCGTCTGCGACACCAGGGGGACACGCAGGGACATGTCTGTCTCACCTGCATCCCAATGATGGCATAGATGAAGAACAGCATGGCAATGAGGAGGCACACGTAGGGGAGTGCCTGCAAGAGAAGCAGATGAGTCATCTCATCTATCCCAGATCCAGCTCCAGATGAGTACAAAGCACACAGGTGAGCCGTGCTGATCCATCTCTCCTACGAGACCTTGGGAACAGCCCCTGTTTGGGAGCAGCACCGCATTCCTGTGGCCTGGGAAGAGGCCAGGGCACATGAGGCTGACCTTGAAGGACTGCACAAACGTCCAGAGCAGGATGCGGATGGTGTAACCCTGGCGGAGCAGCTTGATGAGCCGAGCAGCCCGGAAAAGCTTCAGGAAGCTCATGTTGAAGCTGCTGGTGTTCACCAGCTGGGAGGAGAAGAGAAGGTCAGAGGGAGGTGGGAATCCCCACCACCACCCTGCACTCCCCTGCTCCCAGCCCCTGCTTCACCTTGGTGTCCGTCAGGATGATCTCCGTAATGCTGCCGATGACCGTGATGAAGTCAAAGATGTTCCACGTGTCCCGGAAATAATTCTGCAAAAAAAAGACGGACAGAGGGAACGTGGATTTTAACTCAGGGCGCTGGGCCACAGGCCAAAGCTGCTCATGGACAATGGTGAAGACCTCATAGCCCATTTGTATGCAGCCATGGTCCAGAACACTGTCCTGTGTCTGAGACAGTGGCAGACCCGAGCATGTCTCCAGCAAGCAGCTTCTCCTGGGAGATGACTCATTCATCCAACAGACCACCCTGGCAAATAGGAGCAGGAGAAGCAGCCACAGCCTAGGTCAGGCTGCAACAGCTCATCACATTGACCCTCACAGCCAGGAGGCTGCTTTGCTCTCCTCTTCACAGACACCTGGGCACATCTCAGCCCCTGCTATTTGTGCAACAGCTGGTGCAAGACCAAACGTGACCGTGACTGGTGCTACTGGGAGCAAGGAGTGTGGCTAGAAACTCTCCTGATAGTGGACTTTATCTCCCATAAGCAGCAAAGAATAGCTGAAGAAAAAGCAATCTGTGGTTTCAAATCCCAGATGAGCAGCTGGAAACTTGAGGACTGTGAACCGGTCAGGGAGGTCTCACTGCTGCTCAGGTCTGGCCCAGCTGGTACAGCCCAAGGACAGAGGTGCACCAGCACCTCCTGACTTGTGGGGACAAGGGAGCACAGCCACCAGCACGTGCAGCAGCAGTGGGCTCCAACAGAGCAGCAGCACAGGACATGCACGGTCCAGGCACAGAGCACAAGGCAAGAAGTAAAGCAGCAGTGTGGCTTACCCCAGCAGCATCCAGCAGTGGGGAAGTGCAACAGGAACCAAGGGATTCCAGCCTAAAAGCAGCTCTCAGGCCAGGATCCAAAATAAGCAGCAGCAACCTCACATTATTAACACCTTCCCTCGTTGATCTGTGCACTGCCAAAGTCCAAATTAACCTCATGAAGAGCAGGAGCAGGCACTCACCAGGAAGCCGAAAGCGATGATCTTGAGGACACACTCCAAAGAGAACACCATGGTGAAGGCAATGTTCAGGTACTTCAGGGCCAGCTCATAGGTGTATGGAGCAGAGTAGTACTGATGGAAATAGAGACAGCACTAGCCAGGAGAGGGCCTGCCAGTCTCTTGGCTGATGACTGTCCCAGCACAGACCCGATGTGGCCTGTTTGCTGCCCTGGCTGCCTCAAGAATTCCTTTCTTTCTTCACCCCTCCCTCAGGACAGACCCATAGTGCTCTGTGTTCCGGTTGCCCTGGGAGCATCAAGAACATCTCCTCTTTACTCTCTGCACCCCTCTCCCAGGACAGATGCCACTTGCTCTAAGAAAGGAGCACAGAGGAAATCCAGATCCACCTGCAGTAGTTAAGAGGTCTAAATAATTTGGGTAATTTCTTTTAGAAAAAAAAGTTGGAGTCCTGTGTTGCTTCAAGTGGCTACGCCAAGGGAATACACGCACAGGCGCTGTCTCAAAGCATCTCCACAACCAAAACACCCTCTGCTCCCATCCTGCTTGATCCTACTGCTCCAAACAAAGAGGCCAGGCTCACTCTGACCACCAGCTCACCTTCATCATGAGCACCACGGTGTTGAGTGCTATCATGGCCATGATGGTGTACTCGAAGGATGGGGACACCACGAAGTGCCACACGCGGTACTGGAAGGTGTGTCTGTTCTGGGGCATGTACCGCGTCAGGGGCTTGGCGCTGATGGCAAAGTCAATACAGGCCCTCTGCAACAAAACAATGCCCATCAGAGCCCGGCCCGTGGGCACCTGGGAGGTGCTGGCAGCCACGCTTCTTTCCTTCACGAGCTGGCTCATGGCTTTCTCACCTTTTCAATATCAAAGGAGTTCCAAGCTCCCACATTGCTAAAAACCTCATGGAAGTGTCCTCGTTCCCCCTCCCCAGACCATACCTCATTCTTCTCCAGACTGCACTCTTCCATCATTTTGTCTCCTTGCTCTTGGAACGTGATGATGATGAGAGCCACGAAAATGTTGACGAAGAAGAAAGGGAAGACCACAAAGTAGACGACATAAAAAATGGACATCTCCATGCGGTTGCTGCGGCTGGGCCCGCGGTCCTCCTCCGTCACATCCACCGAGTGCTGCAGCACCCTGTGGGCAGAGAGGTGAAGGAAAGCAACCAGGGGTATGTCCATCACTTCCAGTGGGACCCAGCTGTGTCTGTCCATGCTTGTATAATGACAAGATGAAGCTCTGTCCTAATCTGCTTTCAAGGATGACCCTTTTAAACATCTACAGCTTGTTTTATGGTGATTTTTTCCACGTCCCTGATGGAAAATGGATCTTCCTGTGTTCTGCACACAGAGAAAAATATTGCCCAAACTCACATGAGCGTTTAGAGAAGTCTAGAGTACTACTGTTATCCCTAATATTGAACTAAGATATATCTCCAGGCCACGCAGAAAAGGGATTACCCATCATTCACTCCCCAAGGGAGAAGCTAACCCCAGGCATGGCCCCAGCCTCACAGGGCGGCTAAAAGCTCTTTTGTGCTGGTATCATTTGTTATTCTCTGCCTTCCTGCCCAGCAGCTCCCCTCTCAGTCCCTCTGGGTGTAACCTGACCACCCCTATCCAAGGGGACAGACTGAGCAGAATACTCACTGTGGCCACCCCTCGCCGGTGGACACTGTGAACAGGGTGAGCAGAGCCCAGATGATATTGTCATAATGAAACTCGTGCCGCTTCCACTCCCGGCATTTCACCTCCATCTTGTTCTTCTCGTGGTCCACATAGTTCCCTCTGCAAGGATAGGAGGGAGGAGTGACCTCGGGTTTTGGGCTGCTGGAGTTTATGGGATGGTGGGTTTGAACCCAGGGGGCAGCGTGGGTTTGTGCGGGGCTCATCTTTCCTCCCAGAGGGAGAGATGGGGAGAAGCTGGATATCAACCAGGGAGGAAGGGGAGAGAGAAGGGAAAAGAGAGAAGAAGAAGGAAAGAACAGGAGCACATCAAAGGCCTCTGCACCTCACAGAAGGCTGGGACACGGCACTGGGGACAGGGCTCAGCCCATGTCGTCCACCCCAGGAGCAAGTCATGGCCAAGGACTTAACAGGGAACCACAGCAGACGTGACTCAGCACCCTGCCCTTGCCCAGAGGGGTCAGCAGCACCAGACCTACTCCACAGGGCACCTACATGCAGTCCTTCTGCGTGTCCTTGGAGCTGTCAGTGCAGTAGAAGAACTTCCCCTTGAAGAGCTGCACAGCGATGACGGCAAAGATGAACATGAAGAGCTTGTAGACAATGAGGATGTTGAAGACGTTCTTGAGAGATGTCACAACGCAGTCAAAAACGGCCTGAAAGAGAGGGCAGAGCTCACCCTAGGGAAGCCATAGCCCTGGCAAAGGGCAAGACCAAGACCAGGCTACTTGATGGGGAAAGAGGGAAAGAGCTGGGCCTTCTCCCAGGCCAAAAGCTATTTTGTGAATGAGGTTAACATTCAGAGTACCCACAGCACACCACATAGCCCCTGAGACAGCACCAGGGATAGGTATTTGTATCCTTGGTGTTCTCTGCAACTAGGGAAGCAGACAGGGGACCATCCTAATGATGCAATTAGCAGCACTCAAGACTAATTAGTAAACACTTCATCACTTCGCATCACCCCAAATAATAAGAGCAAATCCCTCTGCCTGCCATGGCAGCACGTTCCTTAGTGCTCTCAGCCCTGGTTCTCATAGCACTTCAAGGGAGGATTGTCCTTATCCCTGTTTCATGATGGAGACAGGCACTTCCAGGAAGCAACTGACACAGGCTGACTCCATCCACTGAACAGGAAGAAAAGATGGGGTCAAACCCCATGTTTTTAGGGTGCCACCCTGGGTCTCATCAATCAGCCAAACCACTTACAAGTAAAAAACAAGGGCTTCCTCACTCTCATACTCTTTTTTGGCTCTGTACCCCATCAGCTAAGGCAGGGAAATTCATAATGCTACCTGTGATGCAGAAATAATCCCATTACTGAGATGAGAAATCCCTCTCCAGTGCAACACCATGACAGCACAGCACACAAAACCCCGAAGAGTTTGCAACCTGCTCTGGTGGGAAAGGTCACAAACTTTGGAAAAAGATTTGAGCCCCCCAAAACCAGGGCAGCCTATTTTTCAGGAGAACATCTGGCCTTTGCTCCATTTTGTCCACTCAAGCCCCACTTTCCCTGGCAGAGGAACTACTTCTGGACACCTTGCAGTGGTCCAGGCTTGCTTTTAATAACTCATCGCACCTCCAGACACGAAGCAGCCTGAAGGGTGTCATGGTTGCAGACAGGGCTCCTAAAACACACCAAAAGCTTCGAAAACAACTTGTTTACGGCTCAGATCACCATGTGTGGCCCCTGCTCCCAGCAGTCCATGGAGGTGAAGAGGATGTCAGGCAGGAGATGGAGCTCCTTACCTTCAGCTTGGGCAGTCTCTTGATGGTTTTCAGGGGCCTCAAGACCCGCAGCACACGGAGAGACTTGATGGTCTTGATATCCCGGCCTTTGTTGGTCCTGCCACATCGGAGGGAGGCACACGCACCCAAAAATGGAACAGAGAGACAATAAACTTGTAGACCTGGGTGCCCTGGGGAGTTGAACTGCTGACAACACCCCCCTAGCACATGTGAAATGGGAACAGGAGGGACACAAACATGAGACTGCCGAGTGCTCAGCCCACCTAAACATGGCTCCTCCAACATGGGCGCTGACAGCTGGCAGAGATGGAAAACAAGGCAATCCTCTTTTTCCCGGGATTAGCACCCTTCCAGTGACCTTAACAAACCCCTTGCTGTGGGAGGCAGTGCCAGGGCTGGGGCAGGCAGTGCCAGGAGGTTGGCAGGGCTAAGGCAGCACAAGGACGTTTGCTTCCCTCCTTCAGGCACCTGCTGTTTGCAAATGGGGCTTGCACAGGGTCACCACCACTGCAAATTGTTTCCTACCAGTAGTGAGAAATGCATAATAAAATGAGGGAAGTGTACTCATTGGGGTCTACATTGCCAGGAAAACTGTGGATGCCCCATCCCTGGAAGTATTCCAGGTAAAGCTGGATGAGGTCCTGAACAACATGGTCTAATGGAAGCTGTCTCTGCCCAAGGCAGAGCTGGGTTAGACCCTTGGAAAGGTCTCTAAGGTCTCTCCAGATCAGGAATCTTGTCTTCACCTCAAGTCAGCTGAGGGAGGCAGAGCTTACTAGTAGAATTCTTTAGAAAAGCCTCCTCATGACCCTTATTTCTTGAATATGATGATTATTCCCCAACCACAATACCAGGATGGGTTTTTTTCCTGTCATTTAACCAAACACTGGATCTCAGGGTGGAGCAGCGAGGTCCTGGTGAAGGTGGCCCAGTTTGGATCCACCAGGCACCCTTGAAAAACGTCAAGGAAATTACTTGCAACAACAGATGCTCCCAATTACACAGCTTCTTGGCAAGGGTTAATGTAACAGGGAGCACAATAATGGGCTTAATCATTACGAGATGTAAATAAAACCACTAATTAATAGTCCTCCCTAGGAGCACAGCCCTCACATGCATGGGAAGCAACTGTACAAATGGACCTAGGACTCACTTTGCTCCTGTTTTGCTCAGTATCAGGGCCTGTTTTAGGGGCTGGGACATCCGACTGAGGGTTGGGGTGAGGGTTTGAGGGCAGCACTCAGCTGGTACAAGTTGTCACCAAGGACACCCCAGCTGCAGTGGCTGACATCTGCTGAGGGGAATCTCTTCAGCCCTCAGAATTGCCTGCAGAGCAGCGTGCTGCAGTCCCTGAAAACACAGCTAAGGGCCAGCTCAGGTGTCAGACAGACTGACATCCACCTGCACCCATCCCCCTGCACTCCCGGGAAGAGCGTCGCGCCATAGTTACCCCAAAGCATTCCTGTCGGCGATCCAGCCCAGCAGCCACCAAGCAGCACCCGCAGAGAGACGGAGAAAGAAAGAGAGGAGGAAGATAAGAAAAGTGTCAGGGGAGCTGTATGGGGACCCTGCAGCAGCTGTCCACCATCCCAGACCTCAGGTGAAAGGTACACTGAGTAGACCACGATGTGCCCCTTCAAGATGGGGCACATCTCCAGGGAGGGACTCATCCTGCCCTCCCTGCTGGAGGTTTTGGGGGGGGGGGCACATCGTGGAAGCTCTGCTGCAAGAGGAACCTGCAAGAGGAGTGGGAGAGTGGGCAACAGCAGGAAGGCACAGGGTTGTCCTCAGCCAAGAGTTGTGGGGGTCCGTGAGCCAAAGGCAGGTGCCTCCACAGGAACCCACCTGCAAACCACAATAATTCCCACCCAAATTCTGCTAAATCACCTCTACTGAGAACTCCACTGATTAGGAACCTGAGCTGCAGTGCAGGATCTCCTGCAAGCCAGCAGGACATTCACTTGGACAAGCCAAGGTGGGCTCCAAGGTCCCTCGTTGTAACCAAGCCTCTGTTCCTGTTTGAGCCAAGTCCCTGCCACGTGCACACAGAGTGCTCAGCACTGAGGGCAAAGCCTGTAAGTAAAACATTTCCTAAAACACAAAACTAACCCCAGCCCCTGGCTGTGTGTTAGTCCAACAGGTGGGAGATATGCTGAAAAGGTAACAATTTAACTTTGCAGCACTTCTGTAGTGGGACCTCTGTCCTGACCTGCCTCACACCAGGTTATTTCGCAGTACTTAGGGGTCCTTCTTCCTTCCAGACTCTGGTGCCAATGGGAAATGCTGCAGGGAAAGAGGCACCTCTATTGGGTAATCTGGCCTTGCACACCACGGGTGAGGGCTCCACAATGCCCACTCAACCTCTCTACCAACCTTTCCACCAGCTCTGCAAAACTGCTGCAGAAATGCCTCCTCAGAGGGAAGCAAAGGCAAGCAGAGTCTTCAGTTGTGGTTCTGGTTATTTCAGCCAATTTAATTTGAACTCTTTGGAGATTTTCAGCTTTTTATTTAGGCTGTATATGGATTGATGCATTAGCTTTCCATGGGGAGAGCAACAGATGAACAGAGACAGCCTCTCTCTCAGGATGTGTGGGCTCCAAGGGAGCAGTGGACAAGCCACAGTGGCCCACAAAGAGATGGCTTTGTTGCTGGACACTCGGTTATCAGAGATTTGGATGTGGCAGGGACAGCCAGTGAGTGATGGTGGCACTGCTGAACCTGCTCAAAGACCTCCTGCTGTGCCCACAGCCACCCAGGACCCCTGTGGGAAAACCAGAGTGGAGAGGGGAGGCAAAAGGGGCAGGAAACCTGCGTGGCACATCCCAGCATTCCTACTGGGAAGTGCTGGACTCAATCACCAGCTGCTCTCATCCAGGTAATCGCTGCAGGTCTTCCCATCCAGCACCATGGAGAAGAGGAGAAGGAGAAGCAGGACACTCCTCGTGCCCTGGCCCCACATCAAAGACCTCATGGAGGGAGAAGAAAAGGATTGAAACATCAGGACCAGAGTTTTCCCCTGGAGACCAGGAGGGAGGGTGGGACATGGAGAGCTGGTGAACATCCTGCAGCTCTGGCAGCTGTGGCGGTGCTGGGCTGCTGAGGGGAGAGGCAGGTGTTCTTATAAATGCTTTATAATGTCTGAACCCATCAGAAATCACCGTGGTGCCTTTGTTCCCCTCGCTCCCGAAGCCATGAGCTCATCTCCTCCAGCAGGAGCCACGCTGGAGGCGGGGCAGACGGACAATCCTGCAGGGTTACATTACAAAGAGCCCACCCCGCCCATGGCACAAGCAGCTCTGTATCTACCCAGCTACAGCTACAGGAGAGAGCAGGAGACACCAATGTTTGTTGCAAACACGGGTGAAGATGCCAAGACCTTCTCCATGGGAAGGGCTGTGGTGCTGTGGCCAGTGGGGGTGCTCATCCCTGAGAATTCAGCTGCCCCATGCCCAGAGGGAAGGTCCTTCCCTCGGGAGGATGGGTGGAGGCAGGCAGGTGGCAAGCAGAGCTCGAAGGTGCTGGGCAGCTTCCCCACAGGCTCGGTGCTGGGCCCTGCTGGCTCCAGGGGCCACTGCAGGAATCGTGCCACCCTTGTGGGGTGGGGGTAAGGGGACAGTAAACAATTACTGTACATTGGTGAGGACACCTGTCCGCCCAGGAGCAGGCTGAGCCAATAACCTCTGCTCCTTCAGCCATCAAAATTCTTGATGGAAGTTGCCTTGGAAGAAAAAAGTTCCCTTGTCCTCCTCCTCAAACCACTGAGTGCATCTTCAGGCTGCTGATGCTCTTGAGCCCTGCCAGACATGCTCTGAAGGGCTCTCCTGGCAGAGGAGGGATCAACCAGACCCTGGAGATGCTCAATCCACCCTCGTGGTGGCCTGTGTGGCCTTCCAGAGGCTCAGAGCACTGTCCCCAGCCAGCAGACCTGCCCCAAGCCCCTTCCCCATGCCGGGGTCTGCGGTCAGCCCCCTGCCCTGTCCAGGGGCTGCTTCAGACTTGTGCTGAGCAAGCTGAATTCTCCCATGCTCTTCCCAAGGAGAGAGCAGGGGCTGAAAGCACCAGGAGAGGAATGGGGTGAGGAGGGTGAGGAAGGCACAAGCAATGAGCTGGGGGGTACAGGTGGGTGAGCAGCTCGAGAAGGAGCTGCTGCCCAGTCTGGGGTGAGATGGAAGGGGTGGATTATGGGCTGTAATCCATCAAGGGACTTCGTGGCTCGGAACCAGGCACCCTGAGAGCCTCGCACGGTACCTGAGCCGCGCACAAGGCCAAGGCTCCCATCTGCGTGGCTGCCAGGCCCTCCCCTGTCACCAGCCACTGCTGCCAGTGTCAGAGGCACAAAGAGAGAACAACAGCGTGAAAAGGAGCCTGAGCCTCTCCTTTCTCCTCTTCTCCCTCCTTGGGCACCAAGGGGCCAGCACAGCCCCGGGGACCAGGGAATGCCCCTTCCCTGCAAGCATCACCTTGGCACCACACACCCTTCCCTGTGCTCACTGCACCACCTATCCCAGTCAGCAGCACAGGGGACATCAGAGCAGCAGGAAACTCATCCCTGTATGCTGCTGCCCTCCATGGCACGGGCACCATGGACATCCCAGTATCCACAGGTGCCACAGGCTCAGTGCCAGAGCCCAGTCTCAAAGTGATGCTCAGAGGGGACACTGCAGGGCGAGCACACAGCCCTCTCTGTGATGCCGCAGAGGACGCTGGCACAAACCCCACCAGCCTCATCCCCATTCCTGCAGGGCTCCAAAGCAATGTCCTCCTCAGATCAGAGGAAAAGTCACCAGCTAGGGGTATCATTTCCAACACAAACATGTTCCAAGGGCAGCTCCACCTGGCAGGCTGCTGCTTTTGCTGTCTCTGTGCACCCCAAGATGCATAGCAGTTGTGTAACTCCAGCTCTGACACCTTTAGGCAATTTCCTCCCTCTCTAACAGCCCCTTCTGCTCTGTTTCAAATCCACTTTCACCACCAACTTCTTCCTAGCATCTCCAGCTTGCCTTGCCTTGCTCCCTGCCTGCTTGCTCACCAGCTTCTGACAAACAAGGAGAAATGTATCTCTGGAGCAGCCACACACCGTTGTCAGGAGCCATCCCAGAAGCAGAGCAGAAAGGTGCAGAGAAATAAAATACAAAACTAGATCAGAGTGTAGTAGCCATAACACAGAGTTGCAGCCTCCTCCCACCCCAGCTGAGGGAAAGCAGGGAGCTGACAAGGACAGCGGCCACTTACGCCAAGGCAAAAGCCACCAGCGCTCCCACCACCACGATGAAATCCAGGATGTTCCAGAGGTCTCGGAAGTAGGAGCCATCCTGCAGAATCAAGCCCTGATCAATCATCTGGAGGGGAGATACAGAGAGAAAAACAGGGAATGAGCAGCTCAGACATCAAGTGGAACGGACAAGCTTGGGGATGCTGCAGACTCATCCCGGTGTCCTGCATGTAGGACTTCATATTTTGTGGAAGCCTTGAGGCTGATAAAGGAGGTGCTGAGCACTCTGGAGCACCACTGCTGAGAACCAGATTTTAGTCTTCACCATCTAAATTTACAACCAGAACTGCAAAACAGAGCTATTTCCCACTGGCAGCAGGGGTGCTGCAGCCTGCCAGGGCTCTTACCTTGATCACCATCTCGAAGGTGAAGACGCCAGTGAAGACGTAGTCGAAATACCTCAGGACCTGCAGAGAGAGGGCACAGGGGCTCTGCAGCTGCTGCCAACCAAATTGTGCCCACCCAGACACCCAGCTATGGCAGCTCGCCTGGCTCAGGGGCTGAAACAAGGTTGGTTTGCTTGTCCCAAATCCTAGAGTCTCTAAGAGTTCAGGACAGCCCTAAACCCAGCCTGTGCAGGCAGGAAGGAATCATTCCCTGTGCAAATGGCTTGGAAATGACACTGCTAGCCAGGATCGTGTGCCCCATACTGCTGCCTGTACCAGCATCTCCTCAGTTCAAGCCAGTTTACAGCTGACCAGGCACCCTGGTCTCTCCCCCGGCTCTAAACCCCATGTGTGGGAAGCTGAGAGTTCCCACAGTTCGTAACGGAAGGTGATGGGGAAGGAGTCAGATTCCATGGCACAGTGCAAGTGCCACCACTGGCTGCCCTGATCCATGCCCCACCACGGGAGCTAAAATCCTCCAGCAGCTCTGCTGGGGGGAGCGGGAGGGGGCTGCAATCACTTTGTTGCGGTCGGAGTTGGTGAGGACGGGATCCTCGGCGGCCAGGGCGATGCTGCTGGCGGCGATCACCAGGAGGATGCACATCTCGAAGTAGCGCAGGTTCACAATGTAGTGGCAGGCCCTCCTCACCCTGTGGGGACACAGCCCACATGCCACCTGTGAGCCCCTGGCAGGCCTCAGACACAGCCCATGTGCAAAGCCCACCCTGTATTGCCACCTTCCAGGGTGGGGAGATGAGCAGCAAAGTCTGAGGAGCACAAGAAGGGAGCCCAAGGGGTGTTTGGGCTTGTTGACCCCTTTTCTCAGCTGTCTCAGCCCCACAGCTAGGCAGGGAGAGTCCCTGAGAAATGGGGTGCTTACTCTTCCAGGCTGCTGGGTCTAGGGAAAAGCTATATCAGAGCACAAAACTGCAGGTAAATACAACAAACAATGAATAAAAATCCCAGCTCAGCAATCAGCAGTTGGAAGAGAGAAAGCCATGAGCATGGCTGCCACAAAGGGAGAGTGATTTGTGGTTTGGGGAATACCATGGCTGCTTATCAAGCCTGTTTGGGACACTTTTAGCTCCCTTCTCACAGGGATTCCCTGGTTTTGGTGATGTCTGGGGTCCTCCCTCTTGCAGCCCTCCCCAGCCCCAGACTGAAAAACGCCTCACGGGTTGGTGGTGCTGAAGATGAACATGGAGCTGTGTGGCACCATCGCTTTGCCCGTCTCGCTCTTTTCCTTCTTCCGCTTCTTCTTCTCCATTTCCTCCTCATCCTCTTTGGTCTCTGCCTCCTTTAAGGGGCTGGCTTCGCCGTCTGTCTTGTTGCTAACTGCAGGAAAGCGAGAGCCTTTGCCCGGCCTTGCACCCAGACAATACCCCTGGGGTGTCCCTGCCACCCAGGCACCTCCCCTCATTCCTGTTCTGAATCCCTGGGCTGTTGCAGGGAGAGGGACTAGGCAGGAAGAAAACACACCAGCTGCTGGGACAGAACAGATGAAATGGGTTTAACAAGGCCAGTTTTCACCTTGCTGGTTAATTAATGACACTGTTTAAAGCAGCTCACCTTGACAGCGAGGATGCTGCTAAGTGGTTTGAGTGACAGCGAGCTGCTGGAGGCTACAGATGTGCCAGGAAAAACAGGGAATTACGAGAGTTTTGCCCAGGCAGAGAGGAAGGGGAAATGAGGGATCAGATGAAAGGGGGGATGGCAAGAGGTGAGAAAGGGACACAGGCCCTGAGGGGATGCTGGCGCATCAGCGTTTGGGCTCCCCTGCAAAACTGGGGTGCTGGAGGGAGGTACTGCAAGGAGCAGCAAGGAGATGCCCCCAGCTGGTGGATGTGTATAGGAAAAGCCGTGCGAGGGGCTTTCCATGCCCGCAGGGTCCCCGAGGGCTGGGAGAGGGGCTCAGGAAAGAGAGACGGGTCCTCACTCTGTACCACAGCGGAGTCGTGGACATCGATCATGATGGCGGTGCTCTCGGTGGCCTTCTCGGTGTTGGGGGTGATGGAGGAGAGGTCGGGCTCGCTGCGGCTCACGGTGCGGCTGGGCTCCAGCAGCGCCTGCTCGCTTGTGTCCGGGCTGCTGCAGTCCTGCTCCGTCAGGTTGCCCGTCTTCCCCTGGGAGAGCTCGGGTGGGGGGCTCCCCTTCTTGGCGGTCCCAATCAGATCGGCATCGCCGGCAGGGACCCCGTTTGTCCTGCAGGAGGGATGGGGGAGAAAAAGAAAAGGAAGTGTGAGGAGATACGGGGATATGGGAAGAAGAGAATTTGAGGAGCTGTGGGAATGGCAAGATGCCCTCTGCAGGTACCAACCTGATGGACTCCCCGCTCGCCTCTGGCTCCCCTGGAATTAGTGCCTCTGCTGCGGCTGCATCCCCTCGCCGGTCCCCGTCCTGCGCCCCCTCCGCGGTGCTGGCCTCCTCCAGCCCCATCTCCTGGCTGGCCGAGCGGCTCCCCAGGATGCCAGCCGTGTCCTTCCCCTCCATGCGGGCTCTGCGGTGCCGGCTGCGCCGCTGGCTCTGCCTCATCCTGGCCCTATCCTCGATGCTGCCTCCTGCCCCGTCCTGTTCTCCTGGCTCACAGTTGCCATGGCAAGATTTCTGCTGCCACATGTCCTTGTCCCGCTTGGCCCGGGGCGATGTCCTGTCCTCACCACCGCCGGGGTTGGCCCCTGGGACCGGCTGCTCGGGTCCCTCGGCCAGTGGCCGCTCGCCCTTGCCCTGCTCCTCGGCGCATTTCTCCAGGGTGACACCATCCCCGGGTCTCTTCCTGCGGAAGATGCTGGCGTGGGGATTGATGAGGGGCGGCTCATCCTTGTTGATGCCCTCCTGGCTGGACATCTGCATGTGCCGGCGCAGCTGGCTCGTGCGCTGCTCCCACACGGACATGTGGTGCCGCCGGCGACGCTCCCGCCTGGAACGGGCGACAGCGAGGGGTCACCATCCCGGCTGCCCGCACCATCCCCAGGTGAAGCATCCACCCTGGATTTAATCTGGGAATCCCAGGGAGAAGGAAGTGCCACTGCCAGGATTACAGGCTGTGCTAAGACTTCATTGGTGTCCCTCTGGTGCTGGCAGGGGCTGGAAATGGGGCTGAGGCTGTGCTTGTGCCCCTTCAGAAGGCATCAGGCTGATGAATGACCAGCCCCAGCAGCCCCACTGCTGCCCCAAAGCTTTCAGGCAGCACATCCAGCTTCTGGGAGCAGCTGGCATCCTGGCTTGCCCTATCCCAGACAGGCAGGGACCACCTTCCTCTTGTACGATTGCCTGGGGACACCTTAAATACGGACCAAGCCCTCTTGCTGCATCCAGGGACCTCTCCTTGCCTCTCTCTTAGCACATCCCGGGTAGAAAGCCTGCCCTGAGACTTGAGGAGCAGCGATTTTGACTGTCTGAGGGGAAGGAGCTGCACTGGGCTTCTCTGTGTGGAGAACTGGGCTATGCCACAAAACCTTTTCAGTGTCGTAAAACACCACTCTGGAGAAGACAGACGTGCCCTTCCCGACACCCTCGCGGCACAGGGAAACACCCAGGAGCACACAGGGGCACGGGCACTGCTCACACCCCACGGCACACCCACGGGGAGCGACAGGCGCCGGCACCATGGCACCGCACACAGGGGGGAGCGGCACACACCGAACCGTGCACACACGGACGGGGAGCACGGGGGCACAAGGATACAGCACACACACACACACAGCTCCCACTCCCGTCCCTGCCAGGGAGGCCGGAGGGGAGCGGGGTGTGCCCCGGCCCCGCGGACACACAGACAGCACAGGAGCCACAGACGGACACGCGCCCCCGCCGCCCACATACAGGTGGCTGCTGCGTGGCTCCCACATCGACATGTGGTGTCTCCTCCGCCTGTCTCTTCTGGGGAGGAAAAACAAACGGGTTCAATCCCCTCCTTCCACTCATGTGGGCAGCGCAGAGAGTTGTCCCCCCTCCCTGGGCAGCCGGGCAGCGCAGCAGCCTCATCCTGGCCCTGCACATCCACGGTGAGCCCTCACGGGCACGCTGCTCACGGGCTGCCCACACTCACACCGACACTCCGTTCCCTGGGAGCCTTCCCCACACTGTGCGTCGGCAGAGCAGTGCGGGCTCCAGTCCTTCAGCAGCTCCGAGACATCCTTGGATATTTAACAACTGTCTCAAACTGCTCCAAATTCACTCCTCCCAAGAAACACAAAGCAATGGGAAAGAGGAAGCAATGCATCGGGCCAGCTCTGAACTGCTCAGAGCCATCACCATGGGTTGATGCTGCCCTGGGAGCACAGAGGGAATGTGAAGTTACCCAGCAAACACAAGGTACAAGCCCCAGGCTGAGATGCCACAGAGCTCCTGTCACCTGAGCAGTCCCCACACAGAGCAAGTTAACAGGGCTGGCAGGGTCCTTCACACACATTAGCAGCTTCCAGATTCCACGCTTTATCCTTTGTATCAGCATAGAAAAGATTCAGATACACACAGCTCCAAGAACACTGCCCTGAGAATATGCAATCATAGAAACACAGAACATCCTGAGTTTGAAGGGACCCGCAAATCGAATCCAGCTCCTGGCCCTGCACAGGACAACCCCAAGAATCCCACCATATGCCTGACAGCATTGTCCAAACACTTCTTGAGCCCTGGCAGGCTCACTGCTGTGACCATTTCCGAACAGTTTGAACACATTCCCCTTGCCCTATCACTTGTCAAAAAAACACCTTGTCAAAAGTCCCTCTTCAGCTCTCTCAAGGTGCCCTAAGTTCTCCAGGCTGAACAACCTCAATCCTCCCATCCTTAGCTCACGGGAGAGGCACTCCATTCACACCGCTGATCACGGTCTCCATGGAGCCCCGTGCACGGCAAGGGCCCAGTGCCATGCTCGAGGTGGGGATGGAGCCACAGGCACCCACAGCATTCCCACAACAAGCAGCCAAGTTTCCAGATGCATCCACTCAGCACGTCCGGCCCCATCGCGCAGCACACGCCCACCTGTCCGCCCCCGGGCCAAGCGGCCCCAAGCCAGCTGCACCCGGCTACCAACAGGGTGCTCTGATGGGTGCCACGGCCACCCACATCAGCCCTGGCCACGTGGGAGCATCCATCCATCCCCACACCGCCGGAGCTCTCCGCGGGCAGGAGCCCTGCACCACCGCGCCTGCGCTGGGTACCCATGTGGGAACGGAGCCGTCCGTGTGTCCGCGCACACCTCAGGGCAGAGCCGGCTCCGAGCTCCCGACAGCCCTGCTGTGCCAGCTCTGCTCTGCCTTGTCCACCATGGTGTCCCAGCCATCCCTCCCTGGCTGCTGGCATGAGCACAGCACCACCAAAAGCACACCGGGCCTGAGGCTGACAATATCATCAAGCCTAAGCCATGGTATCGCACTGCCTGGCCCTGACCCCAATCCGTGCTGCTGATTGGGAGGAGCTGGAGAACAGCCCCGTGGATATCAATACCTCCCCTTTCAATACCACCAGAATGACAAGGAAAGGTCAAAAAGATCTGTTTTCCCAACCAGCTGTATCTGACAATGACTAGAAAGCTCCATCAGGGATGTGCAGTGTGGGCAAATCCTTTACTGCTCCTATATATTACATCTCCCCCTCTTCCTCTCTCCTATCTGTCCATTCCTCAGCCTCTTCTGCAGCCTAAAGCTCTCTATTCCCTCACTTTATCCAACACATTCCCACTAGTATCCAGAAACAGAGCCAACACACAGACTCCACCAGCTCTCCCCTAAACCCTCCTAGTATTTGGGCAGACATGGATTTATTATGAACATCCCATCATCCCCAATCCAGGGTAAAATCTGTAGCTGCTGCTAGGGGATCAGGCAGGCCCTACAAGCACACCCCATTCCTGCTGCCCCTAAAACCATGCAGGATGTGGGACCACAGCATCCCACCACTGCCAAACCAGGAAGGGGACCATTCCCAAGGCTGCCTGTGACCCCTCCCAGATCAGCACTCGTCTGAAGACAGCAGTTTCTCCCAGCAAATCTGCAAGAGATTCTGTCATGTATGAGTTTGGCTGGGTTTCAAAGCATAATGAAACCTAAAATTCCCTGGGAAAGGATTCTATTAAAAAAAAAAAAAAAGGAAGAAAAAAAAAATAAAAAAATCCATTC
>VZRX01006152.1:35577-76759 GCA_013398075.1 Notiomystis cincta
CTATTAAAAAAAAAAAAAAAAGGAAGAGAAAAAAAATAAAATAATCCCTTCAGCTGTACTGAAATGTACTGTTTTGGGAAACAAATCAAAACGCCTCGTTCCAATGTTGACTTTGAAAGTTTTATGTGATTTAGACCATATGACACCGCAAAATAAAGAGAAAAAAGGCAGCTAGGAAGGAAAAAACAGAATTTTCTCCTGCTGAAATGCAGAGACAAGGCTTCTTAACACCACGGGGCTTTTTTTTTCTCACCCAAATCAAATTTTTGTACAATCAAACATGGTTTCACAAACCTGCTCCATCTTTCCTAACTGCATTCGCTCCCAAGGAAGGAGCCCGAGGGAGATTTCTGACACCACTGCTTCCTTCTCCCCCAGCCCTAGCTGCTCTCCTGCAGCTCTGCCATGAAGAAACACTCCCCAGGAACAAATATCACCCCTCCTCAAGAATAACTTGAGATACCTTCCTCCTCCCCAGCCTCCTACCATCAACCCTGAGTGCTTGAGCTCTATATTTGGGGCACAAAGCCTCTTTTAGCATATTTTTGCCATGCCCAAGCACTGAGGCTGCAGCTTGGTGTATAGACTGGCAATCTCAGGATCTCCCTGGTGACCTGTTCCCCATGCCGTCACCTCTCTAAAGGCACTGCTGCTCGTGGGGAGCACACTCCTAGACCTTCATCCATCTTCAGGAAGAGGAAGTCACCCCATGTGAGGACCCCTTTTTTCTTGTGGCAGCCTCCTCAATCAGCCATGCCAGGCTCTGCTGCAGCTCTGTGCCCTTCTAACCCTGGCTGGACTCAGAGGGGTCACCGGGGTGGTGCTGGGGAGTCACTCACTCGATAGCAGGCATGTTTGGGGCAGACATGGGGCTGACTTCTTTGGCTTTCTGAAGGGCATGCTTCTGGTTAAAGGCCTCCTCTTCCTCCTGCTCGTCCTGCAGAGAAAAGAGGGGCATTGCTCAGTGGGATGCCAGAGTTCCAAGGGAAAACTCGGCCATCGGGAGCAGTGAGGGATGCACAGGGCAGCCCTTGATGCCAAGGCTTGGGGGACAGGGGAGGACCTGTACTTCCAGGGACATTTCATTTCCCTTGTGCTGTGGGATGCAGGTTCCCCACTACACCAGATCTTCCCCAAGGCATCAGTGCTGCTTAAATAAGTGAACCCAGCCCACTCCAGGCAAGAGCTGGGCTGAGCATGGTGGAACAACCCCAGACAGAGCAGACCAGCTCAGCCTTCCCTTCCTCACAGCCACAGGGGCCAGACAGGCATCCCCCCAACCGAGTGGGAGGTAAGGCATCCATGAATGACCCCAGGGAGACCGGATTGCTTTAATGAGTATGGTTGTGTCTCTGGAGCAAAGAATGTCATTAGGAGTCATTAGCAAGCATTCAGCCTTTTCAAAAACTCAGCGCTCTCTTAATTGATGCTGCTGGTACCGTGGGGCTCTCCCATCCCTGCACCCCAGCAGCAGCCAGCAGCCCCTGGAAGTGCCACCTGCACTTACCCACCGTGGGAGGATAGGGACTCCCACACACACTCCTCAGGCAAACCAGCACCATGCCCCATTTCAGGTCAGATTTACACCAGTGTGGAAGCCTCTCAGTGAGCCCCAGGGACGTGAGTAATAGCACGGGCTCTGCAAAAATCTGGGCACCACAGGATCATCAGTCTGCTCCAAAGAGTGGCAACGACCCTTGCAGCTCTCTCCTACTCACTGTTATCCAGATGGTGCCCCAACAATTTAGCATTTCCCAAATATTCTCCAGCATGGTCTTAAAAGCAGCTAAGCACTAGCCTAAATTGCATCCTAAATCACATCCGCTGCCCTGTAGGCAGATGGGGAATAAATATTGATACCACTGGAAAATGCTTCCCACTCCACATCTCCAGATAACAGTCCCCATATCAGATCCCATCCAACAGATGAGGGTTATCTCCATCTGACTGATGGCAAACAGAACCGGGGAGTTTAAATGGAGGAATAGTTACAGCCACACTTGAAGTGTGGGTGTTCCTGGAAAGACCAGCATGTTTAAGCATTCTCCTAAATCAAAGCCTAAATGCCTTTGCCCCCACTCTCTCCACAGCAGAAGGAAAAGGAGCAGCAGGAACATACCTTGGTGAGCTCCTGAGCGTTGGCCAGGTTGTCCACGGCAATGGCCAAGAAGACGTTCAGCAGAGTATCTGAGAGCAGCTAAGGATGCACAAGCCGTGTGTTAAAGACATGTGTATCTACAGCTCCCAAGGGAGGGCGGCCTGGATGGCTCAGCCAAAGGCACAAGCTCCTCACCTATCCCACAGAAACAGCCCTCAGAGCACCTCCACACATCTTCTTCCCTGCCTTCGGGATACCCAGCGCTGCCACACCTGTGTGGTGGGTCTCCCTCAGCTGGGAGGGGAAGAAGCAGCAAGTGGGGAGGGGGATACCCCCAGAGGGTGTGAGGAGATGGGGCTGTCCCCACTAAAAGCACAGCAGCCCGGTGGATACAGTTTCCAAACAAGGTGAGGACGATGAAGTAGATGGAGGACCACATCCCCGAGCGCACGCCTCCCTGGGAGCGGATGCCGTTGTACATCACCTCGTTCCAGTCCTCACCAGTCAGAATCTGCGGGAAGACAAGGCAGCAGTTCTGTCACCTGCACCTTCCCATCACCTGGACATCCATGCTACCAACACACAGGAGCCAAGTACGGAGACCCTGTGCAGTGGATAACCCAGGTCTGCAGCTGCAGCACCTGAGGGAGATCTCATTGGATGCTGATGAGGATTCGAAGTCTCCTAAGAAGAGTTTTGAAACTCTTCATCTTCTGTAACAGAAGGTGGAAGAGTTTCCATTTCTTTCCATCCACTTTGTTGTGCAGGGGAGGGAGAAAGCAAGTTACACCTAACAGCTAATGGAGGGGAACTTGTTTGGTGTAAAGAGGCCCTCCCAGCCATCGGGGAGCAAGTAGGTGGCCCCACGTGCCTTTGGTTGAGCCTCCTGGCAGCCCAGCTCCTACCTGAAACACCGTCATGATGGCTGCAGGGAAGGTGTCGAAGTTGGCCGATGGAGTCCCATCCATGAAGTTAAACCTGGAAGGGGAACCAGGTGAAGATAAACAGGATGAAATACCAAGGTCACCAAACACCTGACTGCTGTGCTGTCAGTTCTCTTGTGTTTAGGAGGACCTTTCCCCACTCCTGAACGTTTCGTGCCAGAAACCAGAAGGTCTCCTGGCTAGAAGGATCCTCAAAGCCCTTGAGCAGGGATTTTCGTGTGGGAGGAGACTGAGGGGGAAGGCTACAGTCTTGCTGGGCCCCTAAAGAGGGTGTCATCACTTGGCTTTAACATCGAGAAATTCCTGTTCCTCAGCCTTGAAATTACCTACCTGCCTCCAAACAGCTGCATTCCCAGCAGGGCAAAGACTACAATGAAGAGGAAGAGGAGGAAGAGCAGACTGATAATAGATTTCATAGAGCTCATCAGCGAGACCACCAAATTCCTCAGGGATGCCCAGTACCTAGAAAACAGAGAAATTGTTGGAGCACTGGCAGTGGTACTGATGCCATCAGTGGGACAGCAGGAGCGACAGGATCTGGGCTGCAGCCACAGTGTGAGACAGAGGATGACAGGCACTGATGATGGGTACGCACTTGGTTATTTTAAATATTCTCAGGAGACGAAGAGCTCGTAGGACACTGATCCCAAAAGAGGTTCCTGGTCTGAATATAGCCCAAACCACTTCGAAGATACTTCCCACTGTGACCTGAGAAGCAGACACAGCCACAAGTCAAAGACAGGCTCAGGATGGGCTGTTGAGGGAAATCTTAGCATCCCTGAAGATGAGGCACCCACCACCCAGTCCAGGACCTGGTATCTCAGGCTGTCCTGGTAGAAAGTGCTCCCTGCCCACTGTGAGGGCCATCCTGCTCTCCCCCTTGGTGCCTTGCAGACCTCTGCCAAGCCTCTTCCCCCACACCCACAGCATCCCAGGGGCCACTCACCCCACAGTCGAAGCAGTTGAAGGAAGAATGGAAGTAAAGGCGTGGCCCCATCCCGTACATCTTTAAGGACATCTCCAGAAGGAAGAGCCCAAGAAACAGGAACTCTGCATAGTCTGAAAGACAAAACCCAAATGTGCTTGAGGCACCGAGCTGCATGGAACACCCTGCACGCACCCACCAGTTGAGCACACAGCACACCACAGACGTGGGACAAGCCAAGGACCACGCTGCATCCCCAAGCTCTCGGGGTTTGGGATGAGGAAATTCATCTGTAAGGAGCTAAACCATATATAACAGAGCATCAAGACCTTTGGCATTAAACCACAGTGGCTGAGGAGCCTGCAAAGGCAGCAACCACACGACACTGTAGGGGAATATTATCAACCTGGATTAAAATCATTGCATGGCTGGAATTTGGCCAGGCAAACAGAGCCAAACAGCCAAGAGCCAGTGAAAAGCATTTCCAGCTATTTCATGAACATTTAGCAGGCAAGAGCCTGGCTCTTCACCTTTCCCAGAAGATGCTTCTCACCACGACCAGCTGCCACACCACACCGCGGCGTGCTGGGAGCCCAGCAGGCCTGAGCCTACTATTGCAGATTTGTGTAGAGCTGGGGCTTGACAGGGACATTTTCAAGGTGAGCAAGAATAACACATCTGAGAAAGCAGCAGTGTCCCCACTGCAGCAGCTCAGGAGTGACACATGTAGGGCTGACCACACTGCTCTGCAGTAGCCCACAGAGGACGTGCTGCAGAGCTTCTGAGACCTGACCTTGTGCCCTGGCCCTTGTTGGGCTCATAACTGGGCCACTGGAGATAAGATGGTTTTTCCTGCCCAAGCAGAGCTCTCCCACCTACGCCAAGCCCAGGGACTCACAGAGGAAGTGGGTGAGCCAGGCTGGCTGGTTGTGATGGACGATGGCCACACAGGCAGTGTTGAGAGCCACCAGGCTGAGGACGATCCAGTAGAAGACCTGGGATTTCACCATGTGGCGAACGGAGATGCGCAGGAGCCGCTCCTTGTGCCGTAAGTAGGAGGCACCGTCAACCCTGGCGCCTTTGAGGCCAGAGTGACTCAAGGGGTTACCTAAAGGAGAAGAAGGCAAACAAGGAGATGGATGCTCCAGCCTCTCCTGCAACGTGAGACAGGACAGATGGCTCATGGACATTGCTCTTATGGGGCACAGCTTATCCAGAGAGTTTTTATGTGGCACAGGGGGCAGCAGGAGGTTTGCTGCTAAACTAGCAGAGATGGCTGGTCTGTGATGCTCTCCACGTGATGGGTGTGACTCTGGGAACCCAATCAGCTGGCAGAGGTCTGGGGGAAGCAAGCTGCACACTGCACTGACCCAAGGTTGGATGAAGAGGTCGTCTCTGCGCCAGCCTCCGCTCGCCCACAGACGAGATGTCGACACAGTGCTCATCACTTGACATGGCATCCGTCCGGTTCCGCTTGATGGTGGCTCGCCTGAGCACTGGGAAGGCAAGAGGAACAGATGCTGGAGTCTCAGTGGCCCAACTCTGCCAGTAGCCAGCTCACTGGATCAGGACCTGGTGATCAGACTCAGGTCTGATAACAGGATGGAGAGACTCAGGTGATCCTAGTCCAGAGCTATCCCTTGTGTAGGATCAGACATCTCCCAGCCCCCATGCTCTCTCAGGAGTTATGGTGCCAATCCACCTCCCCTCACCCCTCCTCTTGGGCTGCAGACCCCACTGGGGCTTCCCCAGACTTCCCATCACAGCTGGAGGGTCTCAGCCTCCAGCTCTAGGCAGGCAAAAGGAAGGGCAGGCAATTTTAAGGGCATTGCTGGTCTTACCATCTAAGGCTGAGGTCCCCGAATTTTTGTTCTCTTCAGCCAGCATGACTTCCTCTACGCAAAACACACAGTTCAGCATCAGGAGACAAGGCACTGTCAGACGTCACTGCCTTGTACCTAAAAACCTTCCCCAGCCCAGAGGCTGGCTCTAGATTGCAAACTGAGTATTGGTTAAGGGCCCAAAAGCAAATTCTAGAGGGTGACAAGTGGCAGCTACTAAACATTGCATCACAAAGAAAAATTACTTGTAATCAGCCCTTCTCCCTCCATGTCATTAAGCTCATTAAAGAAGTTGCAAATTGTAGGCAGGCCTGGGGCTCAAGCTGAGGTCTGGTGGTCAGGACTCATTCCAAGACACTCATCTTTTCCAAGTCTGAATGCTGGATAAAAGTGTAAATCTTCCCTTCCCAGAGCTAAATGCACTGACATGATTCCTACGAGGAGCAAGCAAGGACATGGGCTGTGGCAGTTTGGGAACCAACACCCACGGGCTGTCATGCCTGGTGTCAGGAAGAAGCCTGGAACCTCCACCACCCCCAGCCCAGGTCCAGGAGTCCCGAGGTAGGAATCAGTAAGTGCATCCCTGCCAGATGGCTCCAGGAGGAGATTTAACTGGGAAACTCCTCTCCCTGTTCACTGCTCTTCTTTCCCACTGCCCACCACTGCAGGGGACTCCAGCAAACGCCAGGAGAGAGGAAGCCATGTCAGAGCTCAACTGATAACTGTGTTGTCCACAGCCTCCCTGGAGATGTAAGGTGCCTCACGCGCAGAATGTGACAATTTCATGCCACGGAACATGAGGATTCACCAGAGGTTGGTGATGTCCTTGCTTGCGGCCTGGTGGGACCAAGCTCACCCGTGCACTCAACACCACCATGTGAGCACCTTGGACATTTTGGGGCTCAGGGATTCCTTTCTATCCCCACCACCCCCCAGGACCAGCAGTCTGTGGTGCCCACTGTCCCCCAGATGTGGCCCTGGCCACCACCCTTTACCCGCTTTGTCAATCCACGCCCGGTAGCCGTTGAGCTCCCGCTCAATCTGCTGCTGGCGCCGCAGCTTCATGAAGGCTCGGCGGTTCTCCACACGCTCTCTCTCTTTGGCAAATTCCCTGGGGAAGGGCAGAAGGGAGGGGTGAGAGTAGGGCTGAGGGACAACAGGATGCCCAGGGGACTGGGGAACCCTGGCACAGACAGCAGGGACCAACGTGGTTGTTGGGGACATGCATGGCCATCTCAAGCCAAAGCATGGCCAGGGGTGAATGATCAGAGAGGAGAAAAGCAGGAATAGATGGACGTGAGCAAACACCCCTGAGCTTGATTGCTCAGTCCTGCATCCTCCAGCTGGGAGCTGCTGCCACTCAGAGAGGATGCTCCCAGTGCTATCCAACTCCAGAGGCAGCTCAGCTTCCATGTGCTCGTTCAGGGAATAAAAACTGGGTGCTGTGAGGAGGCAGCGAGAGGATGGAGGAGGGAAGGTCTTTATCCCTTGCCTTCACCTCCTCCTCTAAATCCTTTTCCTTTCCAGCCTCTCCTTGGAGTATCTGCCCAGAGCTTGAGACATTCCTGTCCTGCTCTGGATCTCAGTGTCTCACAAGAGCTGTCCAGGTGTGATGACCAGCACAGAGACTCCCTGCCCCATCCCCAAATCCCAGCATCTATAGAACTACAGCCCACACCCTCAGCCCCATCCCAGTCTCAGGATGCTCCAAGGGAAGCGTGATTACAAAGAGCAAATGGCACTGTTCTCTCTGCAAGAGGAACATCTCTCTCCCCAGAGACCAGCAGCAATCTCAGGCCTCAAAATAAATTAAAAAAAACTATTCCAAAGAACGGAAAGAGCTGGTCTGTCTGCTGCAGAGAGCGTTCAAGTGCATTACCCCAGCTGAGCTATTACACCCTGATGCTGTGTGGGCTTTTGCATGTGTGTGTGTGTGTGTGCGTGTGTGTGTTTGTGTGGAAAGCCCGGAATGTTCCCTGCATCTCTTGTTTAAGATCCCCAGACAATTCAAGCGTTTTTAATTCCACCCCAGGAAGGTGAAGTTTCCTGCCGCTCTGGCATTAAGCATCAAATGACTCCCCCTCCAGCACTGGCTTTCAGACTGAAATGAGACTTTCTTCCCGAGGTAGGGAATGGGGGGGGGAAAACAAAAGGCAAGGAAGAGAAAAGCAGCCTAAATGAAGGGAAGGAGGGTGGGAGGAGGTGGGGGAGAAGGAAGGACCTCCTCAGCCAACAGTGAAATGCACTCTCAGTTTTGGGCATGCCATGCCAAAACCCCTCCTTGCTCTAGCTGGAGGAAAGGCAGGAGCATTTTGGCTATGCTAACACCCCTCACCACCATTTGTCTGCAAATTTGGGATGTCAAGGAATGAGAAGATTATGTTTGGAGTCAGAGCTGGAGGGGAAGTTGCCTGTCCTCCTCTGGTTTGGCCCTCTGGTCCTCCCAGCTCTGCCTCACGGGCCATAACTCCATGGCAGCCTTGGCACCACTTCTGCCAGACCCCCTAGAATGATTTGGGTTGGAAGGGACCTTAAAGTCCATCTCATTCCTTGCCATGGGCAGGGACACCTTCCACTAGACCACGCTGCTGAGAGTCCCATCCAACCTGGCCTTGAACACTTCCAAGGATGGGGAAGCCACAGTTTCTCTGGGCATCCTGTGCCGAGGCCTCCCCACCCTCACAGGGGAGAACTTCTCCCTAATATCCAATCTAAACCTGTTCTCTGTCACTGGGTAGCCAATCCTCTTTGTCTTGTAACTATATGGCCTTGTCCAAAGTCCCTCTCCTGCTTTCTTGAAGCCTCTTTAGGCACTGGAAGGTGCTCTAAGGTCTCCCCAGAGCTTTCTCCACTCCAGGCTGAATAACTCCAACTCTCTCTCAGCTCATGTGCAACTGGGAGAACTTGGGAAGCTCCTCCTGATTTGTATCAGCTGGGAACCTGGCCACTCTCTGCTGCTTCCTGCTTGCCCATCCCTCTGTCCTCCAGCTACTGTGTTGGTGTTTCCTTCTGCTGCATGGCAAGAGAAAACATCATCATGTGCCCACAAGTGGAAGCCAGCCAGAAGAACTAGCTGAGCCTCAAGCCACCTTTTCCAGCAGAAGGGAATGGGGGCATTGGAAAAGGTGCTCATCAAGCAACACTTTCCCCCTAGCCAGCCCTTTTGCCCATGGAGCACTAATTTACAGGAGGCTGGTGCCACACGCACTCAGGGACAAGGTCCGTGCAGCTGTGGCAGCATCTCCAAGGGAGTCACTTCGCACTCACTTGATCCTTAATGGAGCTTAATTGCTTTTGTCCATTAGGAGGAGGAAGGAGTGGCAGAAAGGGGGGTGGGGGGGGAAGTTAATCTCAACTTAATGAATTATTACATTTCAGAGAGACACGTTCTCGAGCAGGGCAGCAGCGGGGGCTGGTGACATCTGAGAGTGGGTAGGCGATGCTGACAGATCAAGGATTGCTCAGAGCCAATTTACAGCAGCGGGTAGAGATAATACTGTGTGTGAGTGAGAACGGGGCCAGCCATGGTGACTGACAGCCACTTGGGAAGGCTCCAAGTCACAGGCAGGGCAGCCTCGCATCGCCCAGAGAACGGGTGCCTGCCTCCCATTGAAGGGCTCTGCTCCCTCTCTCTTGGGGTTACACCGCCAGGGATGGCCCAATTCTGCCTTGCAAAGAACCCAAGATGGTGCTGCCCCATGGGGTCCCTGCAAGGGGGCTCAGAGCACCTCAGCAGATTGCAGAGTCTCCACCAGCACCACCTCTGCCTGTCCACCGGGGTCTTCCGGCCCCAAATCCTGATGGCTCCAGCTCGAAAACATCCAGCCGAGACCCGTGATGTCAACCTTGTGTCCTTGCAGCACCTCTCTGCCCAGCCTTGTGAAGCCAGAGACACTCAGAGAGCTCTGGAGGCAACTGCTGAAGGCTCTGGTGAGGTTTGGGGATCAGTGTGCCATCTGTCCTCCTGCTCCCAAGGGCACCATTGTGCCCAGCCCACTGAGGCAATGGGAGCACAGAAGCTTCACTCCTCCTCTTCCTGCAAATTCTCCTCCACAGCCTTGGCATTTCCCTCATGTGGCCTGAGAGCACCTCTGCTTGTGGCAGGAGACCCTTGGGGATACCAGCATGCTCAGCCACATTCCTCTCCAGGCCCCCACAGCCACCCTCACACTAGGGAAGCCATGGTTTTCTTCCAATGTTATCTGCTCTAAGGACTGGAAAGCCCAGGTATGGTTTCAACGGGAGAACCACTCGTGGAAGCACCTAGCTTGAAAATGGGTCCCCTCTTAAAAAAAAACAAAACACAAGAAAACAAGAAAAAACCCCAACCAACCAACTACAAGAAAACCAAGATCCAAAAACAAGTTAAGAAAAAAGAGCATCACAGATACTGCAATCCATTTTTCTACTTTTTAGACCATCCTTGAGTTCAATGCAGGTTTAAATAGTGCCAGTCACATCAATGTTGTGGCCTCCATGTTTTGAAACAACAAATCTTCTGTTTTCAAACCCATCAATTCATCACCTTTTGCCTCTATTAAAGATGCTTCCAGCAAACCAGTTACTAAATCAGTCTTGAAACAACTTAGGGTAGCAGAAAGGATAGGATGGAAATCAGAGAAATACTGGATTACACACCGAGGATGAGGCAGCAGCACCACTCTGCTTTGATAAAACCAAAGTATAATGGGATGCATAACAAGAGAGATCATCTGTAAGACATCAGGTAACACTACTGCTCTCCTCAGGTCTCGGCTCATGGCTCCACTTGAGGTATGAGCACCACAATCTGAGGAAAAACTGCCTCTGAGACTCCAGGAGGGTGTCAGAGAAGGTTATGGGACAGAACTGACAACAGACGGTGCGGCAAACACAGCTGAGACAGTTGCAAACCAGGGGGATCAGATGGTATTTACCCAAGAGGTGTAAAGGAACTGAAGTGAGAGTGTTGAACTGACTGCACAGTCTGTAACCTGGAGTCTCAGCTTAAACAGACGGTGACAAGGCAGAACGGGCTCTGCAGGCTGGGGTTACTGCACTGAACCCATGGCAGAGGCAGGAGCGGGGTGTCCAGAAACCTCTGCAGGGGGAAGGTGTCCTTCATGGGCCTGCTTTGAAGAACACCACAAGTTTTTCAGCAGGGGTAATTGCTCAATTTAAGTTCATTTGAACTGCCAGAGTCAGAGAAGATTCAAGGCCAGGCTGGATGGAGCTCTGGGCAACATTATCTAGTTGAAGGTGTCCCTGCTCATTGCAGGGAGTTAGAGCAGATGGCCTTTTAAGGTCTCTCCCAACCCAAACCATTCCATGATTCCTTCAGGAAGCTGCGTTGTCTCAAGAAAGCCTTCTCTGAAGCACTAAGTGGTGAAAAGAAAGGATTACAAAAAGAGAGGCAAACAGAAACACCCCATTTCTTGTATTCCCTATCCATTAGCTTTGATCATCCCCGTGCACTTGGGCGGGAGTTCTGTGTCACCGCGGTGTGACAAACCTGCAGTGGGAGCACACAGCTGACGCTGCTAAAGAGAGCACATTTATAGAGAGCTGGCAGTCACACGAGCTGGGGAAGGAAAAGATGACAAGCTGTTGGTGACATGGAATGGTAAAACGGGAAGGAGCTGGGAGATACCAGCCCTGAGATTACCCATTACATCACTGTCCCAGTTAAGAAGGGGCAGATGCTGGCGGGTACCTTCTACCATGCAGAAAACTTGTGGTTGTCCACCTGGATTTCTCCGAGGCCAAGTGTGCTGATGATACCAAACTGAGTGAGGAAGTGGAGAAGGGAGAACAATCCTGCAGGAAGACCTGGACAGGTTAGAAGGGTGGACTAACAAGAACCTTATGAAGAGAAGTTGTGGCTGCCCCATTCCCGAAGTGTTCAAGGCTGAAAGGGGCTTGGAACAACCTGGTCCAGGGGAAAGTGTCCCTGCCCATGGCAGGAGGGTTGTAATGAGATGATCTGTACAAGATCTTTTCCAACCCAGGCCATTCTCTGATTCAAGGTCTTGGACATGGGAAAACAAAACTCAGGAGGGCAGCATAGGCTGGGATCTACCCAGCTGGGGAGCAGCTCTGTGGAAAGGGACCTGCAGGTCCCAGGGACGAGTTCAGTGTGAGTGAGCAGTGTGCTGGTGCAGCAAAGAAAGCCAAGAGGGTGGTGGGCTGCATCAACAAGGACAGAGAAGACAGCCACAAACATTCTAGCTGTAGATTCTCAATTTCATCATTTTTCCAAGGATAACACCAGCAAGATTTGCATCGCTGTCCTGCTGCCCAGAAAGCTCTGTTTGTCTGCAATGCTGCACCAAAGGCAGCAACAGCATGCTCAGCCCACGCTGCAAGGAAGCTGCAGAAGGGTGGCAGAGGGTCTGGCAGCCCCAGCAGCGAGGAGCAGAGATGGGAGCTCGGGATTGTGTTTCACTCTTATCAGGCAGGGCTGGCATGAGCAGCGCAGCTTCACTGCTTCAAGAGCCCCGGGCTTTGTTCACAATCACTCCCACTGGCTCATGCAGTGCTGGGAAAATGTCACTCCTCCCCTTCCCTCCTATGTTCCAGTTTTTATCCCCTGTAAGCAGAGAACATCTTTATAGTCTCCTTTTGCATGAGACAGTAATCTGCAGATGAAAGGTGTGTGGTCAGTACTGCAGGTGAGATATAGTATGGAAAAAAACCCAACCACACCAATTTTCAACCTTTCATCACATTAACTTCCCAGGAGCTTCCAGCACTCCAATCGACACCTTCTACACATGGATACAATGAATTCAGAACCAGCCATCAAGTGTGAAACCCACAACGCAACTGCTCGAGGTGTCACTGCCACTGCCAAACAAACCAGCAGCAGCCTACAGTTCTCAGAGGACTGATAACACCTCGGGAGTTCCAGCAGCATCACCCAACAGCAGTGCACAGCACCCTCTTGCCAGGGTGAAGCTGCTCCTGGAGGAACCGGGCATCTCCAAAGCCATCCATGGGCTCAACTCGCTGCAGCCACGGCCACGCAGCTGCTGCCATCAACCAGGAGGACAGAAATCACCCTAATCTGGAACAAACAGCTCCAAAAGCAATCTGTAAGCAAGCACTATCTGCTGAGTGCTTTGCTGAGAGGATCAAAACGGAGCCTTTTCACCCACAGCCCGCAGACCACAGGCAGTCCACGAAGCAGATTTGCAAGGAGGCACGAATAAGAGTAATTTTGAAGCAGCGGAGACATGCTGGCAAATAATTTGCCAGGAGAAATCAAAGGGGAAAGTCAGCAAGTCATCTTTTTGTTGTGGATTTTTTTTCTTTTTTTTTTTTTTTTTTTTCCTTCTCACCCAGCTGGCTCTAAGAGGAGTCATTATTCCCTGTAACAGCAGAGGATCCGGCACTGCAGCCACGCATGCCTCTTGTCAGGCAGTTTGTTTGCACAGGGCTCGGAGCCCTCGGCAGAAAGGTGGCCCAGCAGAGCACGGCAGAGAGGCACTCATTGAATATGGATGCCCACCTGCCTGCTGAATAGAGATGAAGGTCCCCAAGGCTCCTTTGCCTGGCCTGTGTTCAAGCACCACGGCGATGACAAAGCTTGCCCAGAACTAAGTGATGGGCGTGGATGTTTCTCATGAAGCCCTGGTGGTGCTGGGGGGACCTGGGAGGGGCATCCCAGCCCACTCCTCCATTCAGAAGGGATTTCAACTACTGAGTTCCCAAGCCCGACACAAGCACAGACATTTCACATCTCATCCGAGCCAAGCCTTGAGATCCTTACAACCATTCCAGGAAAAAGCCAAGATGATGCTTCCAAGCTTTCATGCTTCCAGCTCCGTACTTCTTGGGTGTAGAATCACAGAATGACAACCTCATTCAGGTTGGAAAAGCCCTTTAAACATCCTCAGATCCAACTATTAACACAACAGCATGTTGTTCCACTATGGAATGTCCCTAAATGCTACGTCCACGTGTTTTTTGAACACTTCCAGGAATGGTGATTCCACTGCTTCCCTTCCAATGCCTGACCATTCTTAGACCAAAGAATTTTGTTTGTTGATATCTTGCTGTGAACTCCTGGTCTCCCCAGGAGCCTTCCTGCATTGTGATGTGTCCCCCACTTCCCCATTCATGAATCTTTGAGACATTAATCTTCTTCCCAGTGTTTTTGGCTTCAAAGCACCAGATCCCGCTCAACCGCATGGGGCCCAGGTTTTTGTGTGGAGCTGGCAAAAAGAACCCTCTCTCTCCATTGAAAATGCACACTTGTTCCCTCAACATCCTTATTATTAATTGCTATAAAACTTAATTTTATTCATCATTTGTTATGCATCTAAATTGGATGGGGAAAAAAATTCAAATTAACTGAAGTGAAAAGATTTCAGAAGATGGTACAGAAGGCTCCTGAAGGAACTGAAGAAAACTCTCCAGAGACTGGGAACGCAACACTAACCCAACCTGAAAGAAAGATCTTAAGACAAAGAAATCTTGCCAAATTGATCCTTTAATTATAACATTAGTCGTTTCTTTCAAAGGCTTAGTGTAAGAGCTGGGGGTGGGGGGCAGAAAAGACTTAAAGGGAGAAAAGACTTAACATCACCAGGATGAGTGGAAGCAATTAGGAGGACTTAAATTACTCTCTTGTTTGGTACAAGGCAGATGGATTTCATTTTTCTTTGTTGTGCTCGACTTCTTAGCTTCTGCCATTAGCTTCCAGAGGTCTTCTCCTCAGCTGGCCTGAGGGCCCAGTCTTCCCAGGTCAGGCAGCATCCCCTTCCACTGCACCCACTCAGCTATTGCTGCAGACCAAAAATACCAGTGATTATAACAGCTCTGCCACCCTGGAAAAGGGCTGGATGTTCAAGACTGGATATGGGGATGGAACCTCCCAGCTCTCAACAGGAGGATGATGCTGCAATGAATGGAGGAGGGTGATTGCAAACCAAATTTTTTCTGCAGAGGCTGTGGAAAGGGAGGTGGGAAAGAGTCAAAATGCAGCCTGTTTGGTACTGAAGCTCTGTATGAGTCCTCAGGAAGCTCTGCATGAGTCCTCAGTGCTACACCTCCAAGCACAGCTTATTTTTTATCTTCACTCTCCTTCTTGCTCCCAGTGACAAACTAGACACAAGCCATCTTCTTTCCAGGAGGGGCAGAGCAGGCAGGGCCTCTGCAGTCAGCAGGGCAGGACCAGTCCTAGTGGCTGTGGTCACTCCTGGGGTGGCACCACTGGCACATGACACTGGCAGCAGGGATGGGGCAGCGCAGCTCTTGTCGGGTCTCTGCTGCTGCAGAGACAGAGCCCAAACACACATATTCCAATTGTTTTATGTGAGAAAAAGCCGAGGGAAAAAACCCCAAAACTCAGCAATTCCACAAAAAAAGGGGAGAGCTGATCTTTTCAAACCTCCAGCATGTGCAACTCCTCAGGCCACAAGGCAGCCTCAGGTAGAAAACAGTTTCAGTGGATGCTCCATGCTCACTCACTCCCACTGACTCTCTTCTGCCAGGATTATCTCTGTAGCTCTTGTGCCTTTAAAAGCTGAGCAGTCACATCTCCTTGGGCTCCGTACCTTGGGCTCCCAAAGAGGAACAGGGCCAATTTTTATCTTTTCCTGCTTTCAGTCAGAATTAATTGATCAGTAATTGCACCCATAGAGGGGGAAAGTTAATAGACTCAGTAATAAATGCCAAAGCCACGGCAGAACTGGCTCTCCAAGCCCCTGCCTGGAGCAGCTCCATCTCCTCTTAACAGAGTCGCATGTGCTTCCAGTGCATGTGTGCCTGTTCGTATTTAGGGAGAAAAACTGAGGAGCCTCGCTATGATGAAAATCATTTCTTTTCCTCTCCCACATACTTTGTGCTTAAGGAGCAGATGGATCCAGGCTGTTTACATCACAGAGGTCATGCCTCAGCTTAACAGTTGGGGAACTGACTGTTGGGAGAGATGCTCATCGCAACCACAAGATTGCTAAATCTGGGCTCCAGCAAACTTCTGCCGGTGGCAAATGAAACACACAAATGTCCTCCTGCAGCCTCTTCGCATTCGGGACCCACCCCGAGTGCTCGGCTTTGGTTTCCCCAAAGAGAGCTGCTGCTGAGGCAAGGGCAGAGGCAGCTCAGCAGCAGCTCCTGAGCGTGAACCTCGAGGAGAATGCTGGAAATCCCAAGTGGACCTTGTTATCCAGAGATGCAGATGGTGCGGTTCGCAAGCAACGTGGGGCCAGGTTTCTGCAAGGAGGCTCCCAGGGCTCCCTGCTGCACCCCACGTTAACGGAGGGGCCGTGATTTCAGCTGAGCACGGCCTGGCTTCCCCAAAAGCAGTGGTGCAACTGCTAGGGAAAGGATTCCTTCAGTGGAGGTGTTTCCATGGAGCCCATTCCCAAAGTGACCATCTCTTCTCAGTTCAGCACAGCCGCGGGACATGTGGGAGTATCCGACCAGGCCCTGCCTGTTCATCCAGCTCAGAGCTGGGCAATGGAAAGGTCACACCTCCCATCCCCCAGCACAGCCAAGTACTTTCTTCCAGCACCAGAGGATTGCAGGGAGTGCTGAAAACAAGAAGAGCTCAGCAAACAGAGCAAGGAACGAGGCCCTTCTCGCTGCACTCAAGGACACGCGTTATTTGTGTGCAGAAGTACCTTCTCCTGGCTTAGGTCCTGCTCCTCCACGGCTCCAGCAGCAGCTTTGGCTGATTCACCCCGCCAAGGTGCTGCATCCACTGAGCCACAGAGGATGTGGCCACGTCCAGGCAGGGGGAAAGGCACAGTGGCCTCGTCACAGGGTGGCAGAGCCCCTCTCGCCACCTGCGCTCACCTCACTCAGCTCTCCGGGGAGCTGAGCAGTCCTGCTTTACCCTGGATATCTGGCACGCCATGAGAGCATCTCCACTGCCAATTAGGCCACCCACCCACTTGCATCCTTCCCCAGTACAAACCCTATTAGCAATAAACAAACAGTCGAAATGCCAGCCGGTGCTTGGGAAGAGTCCTAGACAGCTGCATCCAATTCAGCTGCCTCGGGCAGTCCTGGGGCAAGGAAGCACCAAGTTGGACCAGGGCATGGCCAGGCATTCCACCAGCCCTCCTGTGGTCCTCTGGCCAGTGTCTGGCTTGTGTGCCCAAGCTGGTTTCAGCATCATCCCAGCACCAAAAGCCTCGGTGACCACACAGCACGCTACACTGACACGATTCAATGTTGTAATAAGGGGCTTTCCCAGCTACTGAGTCCTAAGCTTCCTAACTGTCCTCCTCTAGCCTTTTGTAGGAAAGCTCCTGCTTGACCCCGAGACCCAGCTGGACTTTGTCCAAATGCCCAAGCTGGATGTGGCGTAAGAAATACAAATTCCACCCAACTGCTTGGATATCTACATCCCCCATAATTCTGTCTCTGCAAAGCCTGTCCCCAGAGCCCCTGGGCTCAGCCAGACCCCAGAATGAGAGCTGGGAAAATTCAGCCCAACAACAGACCCCAAAGAAGGCCAACCTGCCACTCTAGAAACCCCTGAAATCACCACCATCACGCTTGAACTCCCAGGGACACTCAGGAAAGGGACAGAGACATACCAGGGCCATTCTCCACCCTGACCCTTGCATTTAAGGGCTTTCCATCTGGCCAAAACAGTGCTACGATGACTTTTGCATTTTGCTGTGATGCGTAATTAGCTAAAAAATGACCTGCTTCAGTCAGGACAGAGGAGCCTACATCTTCCCCCAGTGCAGGAGAGGGCACGCTCTCGCCGTTTACCAGCCCCTACCAGCAGTTGAGGGTGTGCTGATGCAACCACAGTTCATTGTCATGGAGACAAGAAGAGATTTTGTCTCCAAATCCAGTTTAATGGCTTGGATTAAAACTGCCTTCCCCTTGGGAAGTGCAAAACAGGGACAGTTTCTTTGTCCCTACTTCCTTATCTTCTGGGCTTATCCACAGTGCACCCCAAGCACCTCTATCCTCACCAGTTTGCACCTCCCCAGGGCTGGGCACATCCTCCTGGTCACAGCACAGTGACACAGACCAGTGCTCTCTATCACTCCCCAAACCCATCCTAACCCACACACACCTCACCACAAACAGCCTGGACTCAAACACATTTTCATAGACCTCCCTCATCTCTCCCATCTTGCAGATCTCAAGCAGCCAGAAGATCCCCAGTGACCATTTCTCCCAGGGGACCAAAAGCACAAGATCTTCAGCAAGGTGAAATAAAAGTAATAATAAATACCTTCAAGGCTGTGCCTTTCCCAGCTCCCCAGGGAGAGAAAGAGCCAAGCATTACCAGGAAGCAATCCCTTGCTGTGGGGCAGGCACAGAGGGGATGGAGAGGATGGAGTGACACAGGAATACTGGCACCAGCCTTGGGTCTCAGAAATGTGTGACAGGCACAGCATGGAGGGAATGACCACATCGCTTACCCTGACAGCACTCCCAGGACAAGGTTGAGGACAAAGAAGGATCCAATGATGATGAGGGGGATGAAGTACAGCCAGTTCCAGGTGGCTCCTAAGGCATCATTGGTCTGGAAGAGAAAGAAGAAAGCACGTGTGACATTACCTTCAACACCAGCACTGGGGCAGAGGGAGGGCGTGTTAACTTCAGTGCTCCAGGCTGACCACACCAGGCTCCTCAGGGTGACATGGCCATGCCTACCAAGCCTTGGTGGACACCCTGCAGGGGAGCTCCCCACCAGAAGAGCCCTGATGCCCCTCAGCACCCTGCACCAGCCATACTCTCCAGCCTCCAGCCCTCATCAGGCAGGACTGTGCTCCTCCATCTCCTCCAACCGTCCCTGCAAGACATGGGTATAGCTGGAGGTGCAGGGTCCTGCAGCCCAAAATTGGGGTGCTGAGGGTGAGGGGCCACCCTGAGTATGTCTGGTTCAGGGCTCCCCTGCACATCCTCTGGGATGGGGCAAAGCAGCCCCAGGGCAGCCAGGCCTGCTGAGCACAGCTTTATAGGGTGCCTTAAGATCAGGGAAGGTGGTGTCTGAAGAAGAGGCAGCCAATGCTTGTCCCTTCACACATGGTGGGAAACCTTCAAAGAGGCATTTTGCTGCTGGCATCATCACTAATACCTTGCAGACACCCTCCCACCATAGGTACATCCCCCAGAGCCAAGGAGCTGAGATCAGACAGGACCTCTGAGCGCAGGGCACAGCCCGACAGCTGCAAAGGCTCCTGATGAGCCCTGCTCAATACCTCCAGACATTAATTCACCAGAGGTTTTAATAAAGCAGTGCCCCTCTGTCCCTCCCAGCCGCCTCCCAGGCCCCATTTGTCCTCTGGTGTCAGGCACGGTGCACATGATGCCGGGCTGAGGGTGATGCGGCAGAACGTGACTGTCTGGGGGAGGTGGTATCAATCTTCTTGCAATGAAAGACTCTTTCTCTTTTCTCTCTCTTCCCCCCTCTCCCTGTGCTAATTAAGCCCTCATCTTCATCTGAGTCATTGGCACCACGTCTCCTGGTTGGCCAGTGCAGGAGCTGAGACGAGGCTCTGCAATGGGAGAAGCGCAATTCCGAGGAGGGAAGAAAGTCACCACGTTGGAGTCTTCCCCCGGTGGGAACTTCAGCTGGGTGTCCCCATCACCCTGACACTGAGCCCAAGGCAGGAAGGGTGACACCAGCACACCCCAACACAGACATTTACCACAGCACTGGGACAGGGAGCGTGGGCAGCCATCTCAGTGACAAGGAGCTCCTGGCACATAGCAGCCATAGGGGCTCTAAGGTCAGGAAAGCACCCGGAAGGATTCACTGCTCTCCTCCTTTGGCACTAGGGAAATCACACACATCTTCTCAAGATCCTGCTCTTTCAAGAGCCCCAGTTCACCTCCATCTCCTTTCTTCAGGGCCACAGGAGAAGCAAGCACAGGGAGGAAGGAACGAGGCACGGGAATCATTGGACAGCCAATGTTCCCCACCGCCCTCCAGAGACACGCAGGCACTGTGCTCTGCTCTGACAGCACCATGTCCCATGGCATCAGTCTTCAAGGCATCATGCAATCCTCAGCCCAAGCTTGGCTGAGCTTCAGCTCCCTGCCAAGGTGCCACTGGGTACCTGCCACCCATGTCAGGATTGCTCGCCTTTGAAACTGGCTCCTGCTCAAAAAACACGGCTTTCCCCGAGGTCCTCATCACAGGGAATGCGAAACAGACGCGCTCCTTTCCTAGAGGAGAACAAGACATCTTGCCCCAGAACTGGGCCATCACAACCCCTTCTTTAGCCATCTCAGCAGGAGAGGGAGGAGGAGATGGACATAAGATGGTGGAGCAGAGGGCAGTTTCCCCAGGGTTATCAGTGCTCAGATCACCTCTTCCCTCTCCATTTTGAGGCACAGCAAAGCTAGTGGCACTGGGGACTTGCAGCAGGGAAAGCTGAGGCAAGGGTTTGGCAGGACTCTGATGGCATGGGCTGACTGAGATCCCGACCTCTCTGTGCATTTGAGTGCCTGGCTGCCCTGGAGGTGGAGGCAAAAGGGGTTGGAGAGATTTTTAAGGGGATTCAGGAGATCACATGTCCAGCACCACTTGCACCCCGCAGCTGCAGGAGGGGCACTTCTGAGGCAGAGGAGGAGATGAGGAGCTGTGGCCATGGACCCAGGTACCCACTGGCCACAGTGAGCTCAGGGAGGGTCTCAGCCACCCAGGCTGCCACCAGCAGCCCCAGGAACAGCACTGCCACCAGCAGCCACACAAGTCCTCCTGGCTGGTGCCAGCTTTGCTGGCATCCCCTGGCCCCAACACAGAATTTCTCAGGGCACATCCCAACACTCCCTACAAATCCAGGAACTGGTGATGCCCAGCCTGGATGCAGTGGCTCCAGACCATCATCTGGTACCTGCTCAGCCACTCAGACTGCCAAAAACTCACTATCCCAACTGGAAGCCTCCTCGGGCAGATGCTCCAATGGCTGCTGTAATTTCCAGCTTAAATTTATTTGCAGTCATTTTCTATACCACTCCGTTCTTTTGCCAGCATTGGCCTTTGGCTGGAATAGCTCTTTTCCTTCCTGTTTCCATCCTGATTTATTTCTAGACAGCAATGACAGCCATCTCCAGCCTCTGCTTTGCTGGCCAAAGCCAAGTTCTTCTAGTTCTCTCTTGCCCAGCTGGCTCTCCTGCCCCGTTTTATCCAGTAGCCCCTTCCCTGCTCCAGTCCAGATTCAGTTCCTCCTTCCTGGACACAGGAGACCCAAGTGAGCAATTTGATGGGTCACACTCCATCCCTGCATGATGCCACAGAGTCTGCATCCCACCATCCTCCCTCCTCCTCCATGACACCTCTGCCCTGCAGCCACCTCGTGGTCACCTTGATGTCACCCATTCAGCCTCTTCTCCTCCACTCAACAAGACCTGAGCTCCAAGGAGAGATCTTTGCTGCTCCTCAGGAAGCACTTGGCTTTCCATTTCTCACTGCATCCCACATCTCTTCCTCCAGCCCTCAAATGCCTCCCAGCCCAGGCTGGCAGTCTCTGTCCCTCCAGCTCTAGGAAGCCAGTGGATGCTGGAGGCAGGAAAGCCCGCACCTCATCCCAAAGGACTCCACAACAGCAGCATCCCAGCACTGCTCACTTTTCCACCAGCCTCACAGAGCTCCTCATCCCCCTCCCCTCTTCCCTTTTCCATTACCCCTTTCCCATAGCAAACCCTTTACTACAAGGAGCAGCTCTCCAACGTTTGCAGGCCTGCGATGCCAGGTTAGCCCGGCGTGACCTACCTTTGGCAAACCCATGATTCATTTTCCTCTCTTGCCTCCCAAATCTGTTCCGAAATGGCATGCGATCAAGGTCAGCCTCACAGTCCTATTCCTGCCTGCCTTACTTTTCCTCCCCTCCTCCCCTCGCTTTTAAATATAGGCATCGCATTCGCTATTCTCCAGTCAGATGGTGCCTCCCCCAACTCGATGGAGCTGTTAAAAATACTTGTTACCAGACCTGCCACTTCATGTACCAGCTCCCTCCGAGCATGGCAGGGGGGGAGCCATCCCAAGCACCAGGGCTGGTGGGCACAGTGGTCTCAGCGTTGGGCTTCCACGTTGGCCGTGCCCTCATTGCTGGTATCAAGCCTTTTGTTGCTTTGCATTGACCAAAAGCGGGGCTGAAACATCCATCCATGCCCAAATCTCTCCAAGTGTCGTTTCACCGGGCCTTGCTCCCATCTGCAGAAGTGGGGAATCACTCACTGCACCTCCAGGAGGTCTGTGTCAGCACAGCTTTGCTCTGGCCCTCATAGCACTTCCCAACTTTTTTTGGCACCAAGACGTAGTTTGTCTTGACTGAGCAGCCTCTTTTCCCATTCCTTTGGGGCATCATTTGCTCTTCACATCCCTCTGTAGGCAGCAGTTCATCATCTTGGTACTGAAGATTGTTGTTGGCGGAATTCAGGGTAGACACAGGAATTTTGATCCCTATATTACACCAACTCCGTTAATGAAGAGATTCCTGGCTCCTGCCATGCTCTCTGCACAGCTGATCAGATCCCATCACTCACCCAAGTGCTTTGGGGAGGGTTTTTCATACTCCTTTTGGAAATGGAGGAGCTGCTTGATGCCGCATCTTTGCTGCTTCTTCCCTTCCCTTCGAGATGCCTCCTCCTCATTATGCACCCCACTACCCCTCAGATTCTTCCCTGGCCACCAGACCAAGAACCACCACGCTCACATCTTGGCAGACCCATCCTGCTCCCAGGAAAACCCTCTAAGCCTATAAATGACACCACCAAGGTGTGGGAGCAGGACCCTCCTGAGGGAACGGGGCCAGCACAACAGGCCCTCGCCCAGAGAAAGAGCCCCCACCAGCTCCTGCTTCTCAGCTCCCAAGCACAAGGTTATTCTTTAGGCAGCTCTTGTGGTGTTTGTTTGGTTTTTTTGTTGGTTGGGTTTTTCTTTTCCCCCCAAAGGGCAGGAAAAGGCACAGGAAGCTGCAAAAGCAGGTCTCACTCGGGGGGGCCAGAAATCTAAAGAAATCTAAAAATATCCTCAAGTTGAATGCACAGCACAAGCGCACAGCCCACACGTCCCCTCCCTCGGGCTGCGGCGCATGGGAACCTTCAGGATAACTATAGGGGGAAGGGAGGGGGGAAAACCTCAATAAACCCCTCAAACTCAGTCTCTCCTAGCTAAAAATAAACAGAGAGCAGGTTCAGTCAGTGCAGGGAGCCTTAATGGCCACTCATTGCTCACCAGCTTGGGGAGGGGAACTGGGGACCTGTGGGCACCCAAAGCATTCGGGGAGCAGCAGGATGTGAGGGCCACTGGATTTCATCCACACAGAGATTTCTGGAATGGTTTGGGTTGGAAGCGACATTAAAAGTTCCAACTCCCTGCCACGTTTGGGGACAACTTTCCCCTATCCCAGGCTGCTCCATCCAGCCTGGCCTTGGATACCTACAGAGGTGGGGCAGCTACAGCTTCTCTGGACCACCTATGCCAGGGCCTCCCCACCCTCACAGGGAAGAATTTTTTCCTAATATCCCATCTAAATCTTCTCTCTTGCAGTTTACAGCCATTCCCCCGCATCCCATCAAGACCCATCCTCGCTGATTTCTCCAGGGTCTCATAACAGGGCTGGGCTCTCACTTGAGGCTTTCCCTGGAAAGCAGGGGAGCTTTCTTCCCTTTCCCAGCAGATATGTCCTGGAGACCTCCATATCCAGCTTGGCCAACATGAGCAGCACATGCTGTCCACAGTCAGGTCACCTCTCAAATTCCATGTGAGTCAGGAGAGAGCTTCTGTGGTTTCTGTTTGAACATGGACTGAAACAGCTCCTAATTACACTGGGGTAACACAAGTTCATGTCTATATGGAGTGGTGGAGTGCTCAGGGGATACAGCAGCTGTGGGGGTGGGGGAAATCCATGAGACTTCCAGCAGCATGGATAGCACCATCCTGTTCTCATCACTGTCCTCTGCTGGGATGTCCCACCTCAAGGGGAGCTCCCATGGGAATCCACAGTTCTGGCTGCATTGCTGGGCAGGGATGGGGTGACCAAACTGTCCCAAACCCTGTGGCTGGGCAAGGGATCTGTTAGTCTCCGCAGGCTGCAATCCTACTGACAGGGTTTGGGGATGATGGGAAAAGCAAGGACCTCAAGGACCTTTGCCCTAGGAGCTGTGCCTGCCTTCCCCAGCACTTCTTGGGGGCTTGCAGAGCAGCACAGCGGGTGCAAAACCACCACAGCTTCCATGATTTGTGCTCCAAATCCTTGGCTTGGCAACTTCTGATGGTCTTTGCCTGGTGGTGTCACCCATCATGGCCCTGCCATGGCTGATGGTGTCCCCCCAGTGTCACCTCCACAGCCCCTGACCTGCTCCTCCCTGCAAACCACAGAATCACACACAGGTCAGCAGTCACAGCCTCGCATGCCAGCAAAAGGGGGAGAAAATTAATTGTAAAAATACCTTACAGCAGATTCCCTGGCCTAAGCAGCTCCCTCCAGAGCCTGACACCCACTGCTGCCCTCCCCAGCGCAGTAACAGATCTCCTTGTTCCCTTTAATAGCTGTAATTGAATCTCCTGTATGCAGGGCCATGCTTCACTCCCTGCCTGGGATCCATCAGCGACCCTGGCACTGGACAAGATCTGAATGGAAATGCTTTGCTTTCCCAAATCAGGTTAATGAGGAAATGGGTACATTTCCTCTGCAAGGCCAGGACTGGCCCGGGGTGGGATACATCCTGCCATGGCCAAGTGTCAGGGTCTCCAGGCAGGGTGGGCACCTCCTGCCCCATTCCCTTCCTCCAGCACTGCCCTTTGCTGGCCATGGGAAGCTCTGAGGTGCCAGGGACAAGCAGGAATAATGCCAGAGGGGGACACAAAGCTCGGCACATGCTTCTGTCTGAGTGTGTGCAGGAGGGGAAGAGTGGGGAAACACAAAAAGGACACAATGCATTTCATTCTTCTGTTTCCTGAATGGAATGCAAAAAATGTGATGCTAGAAGCATTACTAAAAATCAAGAGTTTTCAAAATATTTGAAATAGACAACTGACACCAATTTTGGTTCTGTTCTCTTCCAACCCACCAAGAAATTGCACTCAGATGCTCCAGCATTGATGCACAAACCCAGTCCCCGTGTCTGCCTCCTGCTCTGCCTCTCCCCACAGTCATCCATCACTGTGATCCCTGCACTTTTGCTCCCAAACTTTCACCTTCCCCCTGCCCAAACCCTTCCTGTGCCTTCCCCAGCACTCCCCTAACCACCCTGCAGGCAGGATGAACTTTTCCTGATGGAGCATTTGCAAAAACTTCACATCTCATTTCAGCGCAGACCCATGTGCCAGCACCGCTGCCTCTCCAGCTGGACCCAGACCCTGGATGCTGCAGCAGGGCATGTCTTCCACAGGATCAGTTCTGGGGCTGTTGTCTCACGGGGCTTGGTTATTTCCAGCCTGGATCCCTGCTTTGTTTGGGGCACTCTACAAGCCCAGAGAGGCAGCTGGGGCCCCATGATGTGATTTTCATTGCTGTATGACATTCCTAGATGAAGGAACATCCCCAGCTTCAGCCGTGCTGCTCTGGGGCAACTGACCCCTGCGCAGCCTCACTCACAGACGCCCCAACAGACTCATAACTCCTGGAGCACAGGAGCACATTCACCAAGAAGCATGGAACCAGCTTTCCATCACCTCACCAATGCGATTTCCAGCACCAAAGCTGCTAATTACAAGTCCTGGGCTTAACAAAGATGAGCAAGGCAGCACTGAGACCCCCTGTCACCTGCCACCCTTAAGCCTGGAGCTGTTGGGTAATGTCAGAGCATCTGTGCTGGAACATTGGTACCTCCACCAGCCCCTCTCAGCTCCTCCAGTGCTTCCAGCAGACCGTCTTGGAGTGAGACTTTCCCGCGCGGGCAGGGAGGAGGGTGTGGGCAGGCAGCTTTTGATAGAACATGCCTGAAAGCTGGGATCCAGCAGACACAGTTTGTTTCTTGCTGTGTCATTTCATCACACACACACACACACACACACACACACAGAGCGAGAGGGAAAAAGGGGAAGAAGAGGAAAAAAAAAGGCAGGAACATTTGGCAAGCTGGCGAGGGTCTGGCTTTGCTGAGTGCAGAGAAAGAGCCGTTTCTCGAAAGGGAGGAGAGGGGAGAGCAGGCTGACTGCCACACACGTGCCTGGCAGGGCCAGGCTCCAGCACCCAAGGCTGGCAGCACGGGCACCAACTGGAGCCATGTGGGGAAAATCAGCTCATTTTTTGAGTTCAGAAAGGTCTGAATCTTCGAGGCAGAATCCGAAGTCTCCTCTCTGAATTTGCTCTTAGCCACATTTAAAACACGCAGCTTTTTGGAGAAGGAGGAGGAAAGGGCTCTGTCCTGCAGTGTCACAAGTGCTGGGGACTTTTTGGCAGCCCCCATTCCGCCAGCCCTGAGCCCATCCCGCTGTGCCCGCACGGCTGGGAGCCGCCAGGAATAGCTGCAGAGGCATTAGGGGCTGTGCTCGCTGCCAAGCTGCTCGGAGCTCTGGGTGCTGATTAAATTTTCATACCTCCCCGCCAGGATATTTTGTGTGCGTTGTGTTTTAATTTAAAACACATAAGAAGGGACTCCTGTTCCGGCTGGAGAGCCTGGCGCCATCCCAGAGCACGGAGGGCTAAAAAGCCAAGTGGTTTCCCCTCTTTTGCCACCCCTCCCACCTCCTCCTCCTCCTCTTCCCAGCTCCTTGCTGGGAGCCACTGTTATGCATTACACTCCCAGCTTCCTGCTGCACCGAGCTCCTCCAGGGCTCTGCCCATCACGGTGGTGTCAGGGCTTGCACCACGAGCTCCGCTGCAGAGTTCCCACTACCCTTGGTGCATGGCTGGCACTGCTGCAGCTCTTGCCCTGAGGCCCCAGGAGTCAGACACGGGTGTCCAGAGGAGCTGCAGCAGCTCCTGGAAGCACTGGGGTTCAGGGAGGTTTCCCAGCTCATCTCAGGTCTGAGCAAACCCCCACAAAAGGAGGAAAATCCTCTCTGGTCAAGTCATTAATTTTGCTGCCTCCTGGCTGCCCTGTGGAAATCCAGCACTGTCCTCACCCTTCGAAAGGCTGAGGAGGAATCCACCCAGAGCTGCACAATGCTCAGGTCTCACTCACACTATCCACAGAAAAGGGAGGGCAGCTGAGTGCTGAGCATCCCAAGGGGTGGCTGTGAAACCCCAGGAACTGATGCCAACATGCAGTGAGCAATTTTTTACACACACACACGGAAAAGCAACTGTTTTGCAACAGATTCCTCCTCTGATGGCCTCCAACATTGACTGGGGCAAATGAGGATGGGGCTGGAAGCAGAACAGCCAAGCCCTGCTCACATCTCTGACCCATGTGCTCCAGCATGACTAGTGACACAACACACCTCTCTTTCCCAGCACTCCAAATCAGGCTTGCCTAAACAGTCCCTGTTTCAAAAAGGATGGATGTGTCACAGCATTTCAAAACCAGGCTCCAGCAGAAGACCTTCAGTACTTTAATGGGGCTTGTAAGGAAGACGAGGACAAACATTTTAGCAGGGCCTGTTGTCTCAGGACAAGGGGTAGTGGGTTTAGTCTGAGAGAGGGTTGATTTGACATAAGGAAGAATATTTTTACAAGGAGGGTGGTCACACACTGGCACAGGTTTCCCAGAGAGGTGGTGGATGCCCCATCCCTGGAAGTGTTTAAGGCCAGGTTGGATGGGGTTCTGAGAAACCTAGACTAGTGGAAGGTGTTCCTGCCCATGGTAGAGGGGTTGGACTGGGTGATCTTCAAAAGACCCCTTCCAATCCAAACCATTCTGTGATCCTGTGACCTCAACTTTGGTGCTTCACTGACAAAACCAGTCCAAGCCAACTTGTGCAAACCCAGCCCTGCACCCAGAGGCATGAAATGACCTCTGCACATGGTGAGATTCACCAAAACCCTTTTGCACTCCACACACAGAGAAGATCCCAGACACTGAGGGGATGTCCACCCCTCCTGGTCCTAGCACCTCCATCATGCTGGAAGCCCATGGGGCTTCAGTCACTCATGCTGCAAACCCCTGTTCTTGCAGCAGCTCTTGTTTTCCAGCCACTCCTGCAGGGTCCCTGCACACACTTGGCACCCAACCCGCACCCCTGCAGCTCCTGGCTCTCTGCTGCAGCTGCTCAGCTCTGCATGGGGCTGCAAGACCTAGACCCAGCTCCCTCGAGGCCATGGACACTGCTCTGCCCACCACCACTGAATTTTGGGAGGTGTTTTTAGAAGCCACCGACAGCTTGGTGTTCTTTCCCCCAGCAAACACTTCCCTCCTGCTGCAAAAGCACCCAGAAGGCTCTCAGCACTCAGCCCTGGCCTCTTCTAAGGCTTCCTGTACTGTTTGGCCTCACTGCTTCCCTGTGGTCCCCATCCCTTGTTCCAGGAGAGGATGAGGGCAGATCCATGTAGGGAAACACGCAGCAGGCTCGGATCCTGTGAGCAGTGCCAGCAGGAACCCTAACAGTGTTTAGGCTGGGAAAGCCCTCCAAGGTCATCGAGTCCAACCATTCAGCCAGCACTGCCGAGGCCACCACCCAACCATGGCCCCAAGGGCCACATCTGCACATCTTTTAAATCCCTCTAGCAGTGGTGACTCCACTGCCTCCCTGAGCAGCCTGTGCCAGGACTTGATAACCCTTCTGGAGAAGTTTTTCCTAATATCCAATCCAGACCTCCCCTGGTGCAACTTGAGGACAGTTCTTCTCACCCTGTTGCCTGGGAGAAGAGACCAATCTCCATCTGGTCAAAACCTCCTGTCAGGGAGAGTCAGAAGGTCCCCCTGAGCCTCTTTTCTCCAGGCTGAGCCCTCCCAGTTCCTCCGAGTTGTGCTCCAGACCTGCTCAAGGAGGAGCAGGCAGCCCTGGATGCCCTGCCTGCATCTCCTTACAGAGCCCATCTGCCCTCAGCACTCCTTGCCACGGGTGTTTTTCTTCCCATCTCAGCTCCCAGCAGCGTGGGGGGAAGAGAAGAGTGTCAGATCCTGGCAAGTCAGGCTCCTCCTTGCTACCTGCAAGCACAGCAGCTGAGCAATTCCGAACAAATAAACAATCGCAGCGAATAAACGCAGCCTCCCAAGCCGGTGTTCTGGAGGAAATATCGATTCCAAACTCCTCACCCGTTTGCTTCCTGGGATCAGGGGAGCTGGGCTGAGCATCAGAAGCCAACAGCATCTCTGAGTGCCTGTGCCCCATGGCTGGAGAGCCCCTCACCAGCCCTGCCATCCCCCCAAGGCCCAGCATCACTGTTTAATGACAGAATGCATCCCTGCCCCATGCCAGCATGGCTGCAGAGGCGGAGAAGTAGGACAGAGAGTCTCTTTGCCAGCACTGTACTTCCCTCTGGTCCCTACAGAAATCAGGCTTGGGCTGGAGCCAGCCCAAGGAAAGGGTGTCTGCTCTAGGATAAGAAGAAAACCAAAGTACTTCTTAGCCCCTGTTTTGGACTACAGAGGCAGTCCCAAAATCAAACCCCCCTCCAAAAGAGATCCAAGTCCCCCAGGCTCCCAGGGACAGGAGCTGGAAAAGCCACAACACCCCACAATTCTTTTCTTTCGACCCATACTGTGATTTCTACTTCATGGAGGCAAAGCTGAAATGAAGAAAGCAAAAAAGCAAGCACATAGATGAAATACTCCATGTGGAAATTAGCTTGTTGTGGTGCTGCCTGCAAATTCCAAGAGCCTCACTCCTAGACCTGGTAGAATGGTGGAAAAGCAGATCTTAAAATCACGATACAGTCACACGGGGGAATTCTGTAGTAAGCAATTTCTTTGAGAGATTGCTAAAGTGGTTTTCCTGCCATCTCCCTCTCCCCTGCAGCGTTAATCCACAAGGACACGGCCTCCCATCACTTTATCCCGGTGGGAAAGCGGAGTCCCCTGCTGGACCCCCCAAACCTGGGGCATGGGCTGGGCAAGGTCCATGCTGGTTAGCAGCAGGAGCCTGCTCTGGCTTGCTGCTCCAAGTGATGAAGATGATGGCAGAGCATCCCTGTGATTTTCCAGCCCTCTTCGTGCATCCCCTAGCGACTGTATCTCTCGTCTTTTTATTAAAAAAAAAGGCAGGAATCCACTTTTCTTTCTCCAAGTAGCAAAAGGACTGAGCACTCCCAACCTTTGCACCATGAGCCCCCCCCAGAGACAGCCCTGTCCCTGGGGAGGACAGGAGGTACAGCCCAGCAGTGCCAGGAACACCAGCTCTTGCCACCCCCTGAGGTGAATCAGTAGCATTTAATGATACCAAGGCCCCAAATCCTCATTCAATTAAAAGCCAGGGAAGGTCCCTGCTCCTTTCCAGAACTGGTAAGTAAAAGCTGGTTCTTTGCAGAGGAACAGGGAAGGGAGGCACCTTATTTATGGTCCTGGCCATTGGGAACATGGTGACAGAGCACGACAGTGACGTCAGTGACAGAGCACATCTGCCCAGCTTTGCTAATCGTGCTGGGAAGATGATTTGGATCCCCACAGGGGTCCTGAGAGCATCCAGTTTAGCAGCCAGGGCAGTAAATGGGGGTTCCTGTAGGGTAGGCACAGTTTTCAGAGCTCCCAGCAGCATCTCCCATCCGACAGGACCCAGGTGATGAATCAGCAAATCCCAGACTCTGAAGGGATCAGCTCCAGCCTTCCCAGCAAGGACACTCCAAGCAGCAGGAGAGCAGAGACTTACTCCAACAAACCCCTGAGGTCCATCAGACCATAAGTTGCTCTTCTGTTCCCCATCTCCTCACACTCTACCAGCACAGGGCACGCTGCTGCTGATTGCTGCAGGCTCCAAAGGCTGGGAAGGGGGAGACATGGGGAGCACCAATGGAAGCAGGTTTTGCAGGGAGACATTAACACAAGAACAAGGCTCAGGGCAGGTGGCTGGCACCAGCCACAGGCATGCACAGGCTACGTGTGACAGTGGGAGCAGCTGCCCAAGGCACTGGAAAATCACCTTCCCTGATGTGCTCAATTATACCTGGGCAGTAGGTGCTGTGGGTAAGTCCCTAATCCCACTGACACACCAGAAACAGACACAAAATTGAAGTTTTTCGTTCTGAACACTCAGGTGGCTCAATCCTGCCTAATTCCCCCACTGATGCAGCAAGATCCTGACACTGCCAACTCCTTTAGGAAGAGGAAACCCAAATCCTCGTGGAAAGGTCAAGCCTTTGCAATGAACTCTCTCCTGTCTACTCCGCTCTAGGTTTCACAATCCGTCTGTCCGCACACGCCATCCTGCACCCCCAGAGGGACCCTGTGAGACTGAGCAAGAAAGGGGCCCAGTGCTGGCAGCCTGACATTGGCCTGGGGTTTAAAAACACCCTTCCCCCCGATGACAGAGTCCCTCCTGAAACAGTTTCCCCACCCCATGCCATCCAATTTGCCTCCCGCAGAGCAATGCCACTCTGCAAATCTCCGGGCGTTATGGGAACCAGGGTATAAAAACATTCCCGGTGCAATGACGCCAAAATTGATGCTGAAATTAGGCTGGGAACAGAACAGGCATGGTTGCTTCTAGCCCACAAACTCAAACATGCTTATATGGCCAGTCGCCCACAGCATTATTGCAACTCTGGGATCGCCTGGAGATTTTTTTTCCTGCTTCCAGCTTTGCCCCCAAGTTGCTCTCTGGGCACCCCGAGGGCTTGGGCATCAGCAGCTTCCAGTAGCTGCAAACCACAGGAACTCAGCCCCAGCCACTCCCTGCTCCATCTACACAAAGATCCCAGGTCCCTGCTGGACACTGAAATGCTGTCCCCGTCCCAGAGAAGGGGTCTGAGCCCAGCTCTGAGGCTTTCCCAGACCACCAGACATCCTCTGCCTGGTCTGCAATGCCCAGAAAACACATCCACTCCCACAGAGCTGCCTTGGGGAGCACGGGAGGAGCAAGCAAGGAAGGACGTCTCCTCAGGGACAGCCTTCAAGCAGGAAGATCACTGCAGGACATGCCCACGAGGTTTTGCCCTCTGCAACGAGCTGCATGACCCAGTCAGAGATGAGGATCAGGCCCTTAGAGTCTGGAGGCACGGAACACACCCCTCTGTCCCCCATCTTCTGCCCAAACGGGAAGGACTAACCCCATTCCCATCACGAAGGAAACTCTGGATCTTCTGAGCTTCCAGCACACACAAACAGTCTCTGGCTTCCCAGAGAGTCCCGAGAGCAGCACTACTCACATTGTACAGGACTGTGGTCCACCCTTCCATGGTGATGCACTGGAAGACGGTCAGCACAGCAAAGAGGATGTTGTCGAACTGCGTGATCCCGTCGTTGGGACCGATCCACTCCCGGCACTCGTAGCCCGGGGGGCAACCCTGCACCCCACATGGATGAGGAGGGTCCAGCTCCTCTAGTTCACCTGTGAGCACACAGCAGAGAGCCAAAGGAGGCAGAGGTAAGGGACAGCTCATCCCAGCTTTTCTTCCACCCGTGGGATGTGAAGAGGGTGCCCATCCCTTGTCCCCACCTGAATTGTTTGTGTAGCAGGCTCGGTGCAGCTTCCCGCTGTAGAACTCCAGGCCAATGATGGCAAACATGAGGATAGCAAAAAAGAGCAGCAGGCCAATCTGGAGGAGAGGCACCATGGCCTTCATGATGGATTTCAGGACAATCTGCAAGCCTGGGAGAGGAAAGAAAGGACACAGCTCAGAACAGCGATGCAAACCCGCTACCAGGGACACATCCATCCCACCTCTGGTGAGAAGAAGACAGGGAGCAGAGAGCATGGACAGTCAACAGAGAGATGCAAGAGGCCAGCACAGCCTGGAGGATCCCTTTGGGCAGGAAGATCCTGAGGGAAAGCACCAGTGCAGGGGAGGGAAAGCCAAGCTGCAGAGCAAGGCTCCAGAAGAGGTTGTTTCTGGTCCCCACTCTAATGTCCTGCCTGTCTTTGCCCCTCTTTAGACTTGGTGGGACACGGCTTGTGCAGCTCTGTCCCCCAGTCATGGATCCAGCCCCGCCAGTGGCCAGGGCAGGAGGGACAGGAGGACTGGTGCCAGCAGCAGCCTAGTATCTTTATTTATACCTGTGCCAACAGATGAAATCTTGCAACAAAAAGAAAAAAACAAAACAAAACAAAACCAAAAAACAAGAAACCTCCCCTGAATAAACCCCAGTCCTGAAAGGATCCACCCACTGCCTTCTGGCCAGGGAAGAGGAGCTGCCAGCGGGCTCTGCCAAGCATGGAGCAGGCTGGGCAGGGGGCAGTGCCACCCGGGGACACCAAGTGCTGCCACCTTTGAGTTTCCACTACATGGAGAGGTGGCACAAGGAGCCCTCTCATCCCAAGGACATCAGGGAGGATGGATGTGGACACTGGGAGGAAGATCAGGAGCATCCAACTTACTGGGAATGCCCGAGACGAGCTTCAGAGGCCTGAGCACGCGCACGGCCCGCAGCGTCCGCAGGTCCACGTGGGTGTTGAAGTGTGTCCCGGCCGTGGCGAGGATGCTGCAGGCACACAGGACAGAGCAGAGTTATCCCAGGGAAAGCCCTTGGACACTTTAGTGCCATGTTCTCACCCCAGGCTGGGGCAGGCCATGAGGAAAACCACGTCCCTGGGCAGGTGCAGAGATTCAACTCCTCCCAAAGGTCAGTGAGCCTCGTTTGATGCTGGCACCCAAGTTCAGGGGCCACTATGACCAGGCAAAGCCACCTCAGCCCCATGAGTGCCCCCTACAAGCCAGGATGGCTGGGGACAGCCCCACATCATCCATGGATCCCATCTGAGGTCTCAACACCACCAACACTGGATGCACAGGATCGACCTCCCTTCCAGGAAGGTGGCACGAGGACCAGAAACATCATCTCAGAGATGTGAGTCACTTCCCTCTGTGCTCCTGTGGCAGCACCTCCAGCCATCAGCTGCCCTGGCTTTTTCCACACATGGAGCTTCCTCAGAGTCCCACCTCTAGGATGGCTGAGAAGGAGCCCAGAACCTCACATACATTCCAAAATCTATAGTAATGAAAGTTTGATGACCTTGGAAGGCAACTGGCAGGCACGGGAAGGACTCTAGAGGTTTTCTTTTAAAACACAAAGATTTTTTTTTTCAAGCCTGTCTCCTGAAAACAAATTGGGGCAGAAGGGGGCTGGTGCACACCGAGTCCAGCAGTGGGAACACTCGGGGCCCCTGCACCTGCTCTGGGAACAGGGATGCTGCACATCAGGGATGTTGGCAGAACCTTCTCCTATCCAGGCTTGGTCCCCAGGTGCTGGGTGAGGAGCAGTGAAGTTGCAGTAGAGCAGCAGGGGGTGGGAGAGGAGGGGATGAGGAGGAGAAGGGGACAGAGGGAGGCAGCAACCTCAGAGGGTTGTTTGCAGCAATCCAAAAACCGAGGGAAATTGGGTCATTGTTCCACTAATTCATCTAATTACAGGCCAGAGCAGCTCTCTGGCGTGCTGAGCAATTAGCACTCTTTCTCTCACCCTCTCCCTGAGGTACAGCAGGTACCAACCTGCCCCTCCAGAAAGGCGGCTGGGTTTCCTAGGATACCCTGGCAGTAGAAGGGCTCTCACATCTGCAAACCAGGTTGTTTCTGCTCCTTTCCCCATCTGCAAACCGGGTTGTTCCAGCTCCTTTCCCCAGTCTCCTCTCCCTCCCTGCCTCAGTGCAAGGGGTCAAAGTCTGGCCTCAGCAGCATCTCCTACAATTCCCGTGTATCACACCGCTTATCCCTGATGTTTACAGGGATCTTTTACCCTTGCTGGCACTTTCCCTTCCCCCCGAGCCCTTTCCACACAGTCTCCGTGCCCCAGTCTGTGCCCGGCCCCTGCTGCCCACAGGACTGACAGGAGAGCAGAAAAGGGACTTAATTAAGTCAGGAGCACCCAGAAGCTGGGGAGAGCTGTGCTGTTAAATTGGTTGTAAGATCAAAATCAATACGTATGATAAAGTATGGTCACTCTGCAGCATGAGGGAGGGAGAAGAGCCCCGTCACTTCTCGCCCTTTCACACACCCTGCCAGCCACTGCAGGGTGCCCCAGTGCTACCCAAAATACCACCTTAGGGGACACACTGTGCCAATGTCATGCTAGAAACCCCAAGACCTTCCTCCAGGTTTTGCTGCCCATGTCCCAAACCCTGGCGTGCCACCAGCCTCCCAAAGGGGCAGGAACAGCCCCGGCGCTGACTCCAGCCAGGACTGAGCACCTCCAGGAGGCTGGGGATGCTCCTGGGCAGGATGCAGGCTCCAGCCCTTCTCTCCAGGGCTTGCCAAAGCCAGGATTGCGATGGGCAGCTCTCTCCTCTCCCCACGGATCAGCGCGAGCCGCGGTCCCACACGGATGGAGCGACGGAGGTGGAGCCGCCGCCTCCCGCAGCCTCACCACACCTCCCGTCGCCGGGGCAGGAGCAGCACCCGGGAGCGCTCGGGCTGCAAAGTCCTCGGCTAACCCAGATTTGTTTGAAGGGCTCCGGAGCCGCCGCGCTGAGCCTCCAGGCAAGGCTCGGCGATTTCAGGGCACTCCTTCCCGGCGCTCTAAATTAGCTGCTAAGAATGGGACTCCTCTGTGGCAAGGTGACATGCTCCTTGTCCTTGGTGGGGGGACAGGGGACATCACGAGTTCTTTGGGAAAGGAGGTTTGGACAGATCAGCAGACCGAGGCGGCTGCACTCAGACCTGTCTGTCACCCGGGCGATGACAAAAAGCTGACCCACTGCTATGACACAGGTGGCTGCACATCCTGCTGCAGGCACAGCCCCGCTGCCGCTGAGGGCGGAGGCGCCGGGACCGCGCACTGCTGGAGCCGCTCCCAGCAAACCCAGCCAGCCCAGAGCTTCTGGGCACGCTCTGAGCAGCCCCGCGCCGCCTTTACACCTAATAAAGTGGCTGGGAAAAGCTAACCAAGCTTCCAGGCACACGAGTCTGGCTGCTGAATGCTTTTCCCAAGCCCTTCCGTGGCTGGAAGTTACACACGTCCCCTCTCCTGGAAAACCAGGCTTCACTGGTGGGCACAGACACCACTGTCACACCACTGCTAATTATAAATCCAATGCTCAAAACATACCTTGCTGCTTCGAACTTCAGCATATCTCACTTGTCAATTGCTTATTAACCCTCTAATTACATCTTTTTATTACTTTCTTTTTTTTTTTTAAACGTATCACCCAGAACTTCCAGTTCCTGAATTAAGGTTTCTCACAACTCCTGAGATGTGACTTGGGCTGTGACAGACCTTTGTGCTTCCCCAGGGCAGCAGCTCCGGTATCTGTAGAATAATTTAAACCTTTTCGATCACTTACAATATCCACGTCTGATGTGCTAATAATTATTCATTATTTTTAGGCAAGGACCCAAACTAAAATTACATCTCACCATCCAAGTTATTTGAAAAAAGCTGCCAGATTTAGGCTATAAAAATCCCAATGATCTCATGCTTTTCATCATATGTACTGGAAGAAAAAAAGAAGGGGAAAAAAAAAGTGAAGGCGTTTTTATAGGTCACCCAGGCAAAGGGGTTAGTTTTACTTCAGAGGAAAGGGGGAAGAGAGACTTCAGGTGGAGAAAAGAGCAGAGAGGAGCTTTTGGAAGGATGCAAATGAGAGAGGAGGCAGGATGGGAAATATATGCTAATCCCCCGAAGTATAATTGAATAGTGAGCAATCACCAGCAGACAAAAACACTCTTTCAGGAGAGGAAAAAATAATAATCCCAATGCTTTGTGTTTGCAACCAGGATGATTATTTTATTTATTTGGAGGCTCCAGGGAGGAGGGCAAGCTCCCGCTGGGGCCACCACACCTGCGGGCTTTGGGGCTCGGCAGAGCCAGGCTCAGCCCCACTCCAGCTCGCAGCAGCTGAGCAGAGCACACGCCCTCGCCTCCAGCTGAAGACCTGCACCTTGAGATCTCTCCACCCAGGGGTCAAAAGAAGGGAAAAAACCCCAGGAATAATCTCATTTTAAACGATTCCCTGTTCTTTGGGACGATGCAGAATAAAGCAGGAGTGATGCTCGATGACCCTGCCCACACGAAGTCAGCGCTGAATTCTGGCACTGTTCCACTCTACACACAGCACCCATCGTGCCTCCTGTCCCAGGAGCTGTGCACTGCTGGACTCTCATCCCCATCATCCCATCCCATCCCATCGGCAGCACTCAGCCCTAAGGGACAGCACACACAGCTCAGGCCACGCTGCAAAGAGCTTCACACCAGAGACCCCAAGCAAAGGCTGAACCCCAAATGATCAGATCAACCCTTGATTCACCCCCTCCGACCCCAAACTGAGCCCCCCTCAAGCATTCCCCTCTGGGAGCACTGCTGAAGCTCACGCAGACACTGTCCCAGCAAAGGATGTGCTGGGTGGAGAGAGGCATAGGCTGAGACAGACTAATCTCAGCCCAAAATCTGGGGCAGGCAGGGTGCTGGCTGGAATGCAAATTAATATTTATAATTAAGTGGAAAGGCCCCTGAAGGCTTGCACTGCCACCTGACTCTACGAGGGAGACTACTTCATAATTAATACACTGGTCAAACAGCTCAGAGAAAGTGAGTTACCTGATGAATTCACCCCATTCCTGCCCTGTCCTGGGGCTGAATCCATGGCTGGATCCATCCCTGCCCTCTCTGCAGGCAGCATCATGTGTAGCAGAATGTATTCAAGGCTCCTGGGTCCAAACTTGGCTCGAGGCAGGGCCAGCAGGATCAGGTCACCCGCTCTGAGGATACCACAGCAGGGCACAGCCTTGGAGACAGGGACACCAGGGCCAAGCCCTGCCCTTGGCACAGTTCAGAGCAATGTCAGAGCCTCCATCCCCTTCACTTGCTCTTTCTAGGTTTCGGGGCTGTGACCCAGGTGGATTGAGCTGCTGCAAAGCTCATGCTCCCGCCCTTCCCAGCAGCTTGGAGAGCTCTGGGGGGGCACAAGTGAGTGGTGTGATGAGGATGAAGGACAAAATCTGCCTTTACCAGCCTTTGATCTGGGGGGTTAAATGATCCCCCCCAAAGCCACCTGTTCCCAGAGAAGGCCCCAGGATCTGTTGCATGAGTATCTCCTGTTCTGGAGCCTGTGGATGGGCCAAACTCCCCATCTCCCTCCTGCCTCCATCCCCACACCGCCTCTCAGCACATACAGGATCTGGCAGGGCAAGATGATGCTGGCAAAGCTGCTTTTGCACGTACAGGACCTGGTGGAAACCTAAAGGCACTGACAGGAGATGGGAGAGCTGGCCCCACAAGAGAAATAGAGAACAGGCAAGGGCATACCACAGCAGGGTCTGTCTGAACTCATGCCAAAGGAGGGGTACAAGACCCCAGAGCATCCACCTGTGTGATCCCACCTTCTCAGGGGACGATAAGGAGGAAACAACCCATTGTCCCTTCCCTCAGGCCAGGCTTATACTCCCCACCCCCTCTCCTGGAGCAAGGCAGGTGACAGTGCAAAGCTCAAGGCTTTACCCGCACAGGACAACAGGGGCCTGTCCCCAGACCAGGAGCTTTGCAAGGGTGTCGGGGTGCAGCAGGAGCCCTTGGGGACCGCAGGGGATGGAGGGGTGCCTGGCAGGGGAGGCAGTGCCCCCGGGGACAAGCAGCCCCGTGGGAGGCACTGACTCACTCTGCGGCTTCAGGAAACCAACCGGCGGGCAAGAGGAGCCGGGAAGGATGGAGCCGGGAATCACGTGAGCGGCACGCGGGCCGCATCCTGCGCCGGGAGAAGGCGGGATGCCTGTCTCCCCCAAAGCCAGAGCTGGAGTTCTGCCTGCCCAGGGATCTCCACCCCCCATCTCCAGCAGCAGGAAGCCTTTTCCCTCATCACCACCTCGTCCCCTCGCCGAGCCAGGGAAGCGGTGCTGCCCTTTGTGCAAGGTGCTGGTGTCGGGCACAACCCAGGGCCATGGCATATGGCACATGAATCATTCACCAAGCTGGGAAATTAATTATTCATCCAAACGAAAGACCAAACATTTTACTAATTGTCCTGAAAGGAAAGAAATGGGAAAGGGGTGGGAGAGGGGCAGGCATCAGGTTGGATACTGCCTACTTTCCTTTCACGAAAGGAAAAGAAGGAAGGAGTGGGGGGAAAAAGTCTTGTCTGGTGTGATCAAAGTATTGCTGGGTTTTTGGACCTGGGGTTGTCTCTTTGCTGGTTTATCCCTCTAGGACAGTACTCCTTGCAGTGGCTCAGGCTCCAGCAGGATAATCACGGCTGGATGCTGCTCTCGTGCTCTGATTTCACACTTGTTCTCCAAACCTCTTATCCATTCCCCCAAGCATCCTTTCCTGAAGGTGCTCTGTACACCCCAGGTTAGGGAAATGCAGGTGTGGGAAGAGCCTGTTCCCAGCCTGGGTGTGCTCTTGTGTGCTCCCACACCTGCATGGTGTGCCAGACACCTGTGGGGCCAGCACCCCAAACCACCAGGGCATGAGGCATTTCAATATCCCCAGATGCAGCTGCTGCCAGCGCCTGTTCAAGGATCTCCCTTCCACCAAGGGACTCTGAAAAGAGCACCCAAACACACAGAACTGGGGTTGTGCAAGGTGCACTAAATACCTGAGGGCAAAACATCCCTGCCCCTCCCACGGGAGAGCTCAGGGGGAACTGTGGAAAGGGAATTTTCTAGGACAGTCATCTCAAAATCCACGCAGCACCAAAACAAGCAAAAAAGTCAACCTGCCCTCCTCATGCCTGGGCTCACTTTGCAACCCTGCAGCATATCAGGGAACACCTTCCTTGGAACTATTCCATCCCACTTCCCACCAGCCACTGCAGGAAAGCAGAGCACAAGTGTGCACAGGATTTCCCTGGGAGGTCAGAGAGAGAGAGCAGGCTCAAAGCTGCTGCTTGGCTTTGCAGGGAGAGGACAATGGATTTTGGGACAGGACTCGAAGAGCCAGGCTTTCCCTCTCCAGCACAGGCTGGTGCCCCCCCCGGTTGGCTCTGGGTTTGCTAAGGGCATGGCAGGCAGTGCCAGCAATCCTTCGTTCCTGCCTTCCCTTGGCCACACTCCACCCCACAAAACCCTTTAATGAAAACCACCGTGCCCAAGGGCTTCACAAAAGGCACCCAGGTGTAGCAGCTGTTATTAAACCCTCCCAAAAAACCCTGACGGCAGCGTTTCCTTTTAGTGACCCCAGCGTATTTATCCAGCTTTTACAGCGGCTGCTTCCCCAGCTCCTGAGCAGAATACTTTCACAAGAGCCTTTTGATTCCTATTTGGATTTTTTTTCTTTTTTTTCCCCATTGTGAGCAGTGTTCCCCCACCCCTTCACCTCTCACGTGTTATTGTATTACTGCTATAAAAAAAGCCAGTGGTGCTCTGATGATGCTCAGGCACCCGAGTGTGTGAAGCACACACCCACCTCGATATTTGCAGAGGGAGTTTAACTCTTCTTATTCCATCAAGTGTGGTGTAGGACAAAGCAGGCAGCTGTAGGGTCCTTGTTCTCTATTCCTAATGGCACCCAGGGAGCAGGGAGCTCATGCTCCAGTTGATGATGGCTGAAGCTCTTTCAGCCTGATTTTCTCACAATTAAGAGGTCACCAACCTTCCCTTTCTAACCGTTTCTGAGCCATTTTCCCCTTTTTTGGTCCAGGTCACACTGCATCAAGCAGGTCCCAAGTCCAGTTCCAGCACCTAGCTGGCTCTGGTTCACACAGAGACAAGGTGAGCATCCCCAAAGCCCAGGGGAAATGCAGATGTTCCCCTCACTGGTTCTGCCTCAGAACGAGTAAAGATATTTTACTCACACTTTCATATAAAATTATTTTTAGCTGGGAGAGAACAAGCTGTTTTTCCAGGCAGCAGTGATGATTTGGAAACCACAGGTTACAAACAGAGCAGGTTTACAAATGTGACTATTAGTTCCCCAGTGGAAGCTTTAGCATCAGGGAGTTTTAGGTGCATGTTGATTTCCACCGACATCGAAAAAAAATTGATCCAGTTGAACCCTAGTCAGTGTCATCTACTCCTGCACACAGTCCCAGGAGGCTGCTCATGGAAGAAATCCCTCATTAGGCTTACTTACAGCAGGGAGAGAGTGAAGAAAGCCCCACTGCTCATGGAAATCCCAGCGTGGTGTCTGCGACCATGATGCCACCGGCACTGAGGACCTCTCCCATCAGATACATGGCAATAAAATAAGTCCAGAAAAGAGTAGTAATACCCTGTGTCACAACTGGAGACACAAGGGCCAGTGAGCGTGATGCTGGGTCCCTCTGGGTCCTTCAGGGATGGATCCTGGGATGGATCCTGCTCACATGGATATTTTCTCTGGCCCATCATGGGATGCACCAGCACCCAAACCCACTTAGCGCATCCTGAGGCAAGCGCCACCCTGCACTTCTGGTCACAACATCCCCTCCACCACAGCCGCAGCCTTTTGATAAGCCACAACAAGACCCCCACGGCCACCAAATCTGACAGATCTCCCTCTAGACACTTTTATATTTATGAAGCAGAAAGTTTGAGTCCACACAGGCGATCCTGAAACCGCTGGCTGCCCGCACACGTTCCCC
>VZRX01006152.1:78905-89981 GCA_013398075.1 Notiomystis cincta
ATATTCCACTCCGCTGGAGCAAACATCAGGATTCCAGGGCGGAGATGGTGGGGAAGCAGATGCTGGAGGGCTGCCCCCTGTGACTGGCAGTCTTGGGGGGACATGGGTACCTCCTGTCAGGGTGGCCAGCAGGGTGCTCACAAGCCCTTCATGGACAATTGATTCCCTGGCATAGGGCCCAGCTCAGCCAGGCACCAAAAGGAGCTGGCGAGGCTTCTGCAAGTGAGTAATTGCCGAGCGCTGACTCAGCACCAGCTCGGGTACAGCAGCAAGCCCAGACCCGTGGGGAAGAGGGCAGGAAGAGGTCCCTGGTGAACCCCTCCTCCCAGCCCAGTGTTTCCCCTTGGCCCACACCCCAAAGGATGCCCAGGTCGGGACACAGGTGATGGGCATTTCCCAGCCCCCGGCTGCTTCCCGCACACTCAGCCCAGTGCTGCAGATGCAGCATGAGGTCGAGAGCCCCTCTTGTTGCTACCAACACGTGTTCCACGCTGTCCCCAGGGATGTGAGCACCTTTGCCCAGCCCAGAAGCCACAGAATCCTCTCCATGAGTCACTTTGCAGATGTGGGAGAGCAGCAGCCTCCCATGCGACAGCTGCACCTCCCACAGGCCACCTGTCTGCTGCCCATCAGAAGCATCACCCACCACCAGCACACCCTACATTCCCAGGTGACATGGTCCCACTCCCCAGCAAGGCCATCCAGGTCCCCATTGGACCAAGGGAGTCAAAATGTCCCTGGTCATGCTCTCCTCAAGTCTCTTCTCATGCACAGTCCCAACCTGCACCTCTCCACCACGGACAAGGAGCACCCATCACCACACCCCAGCAGCAGCAGGCTCAGCATCCCCCTTCCTCCTCCAAACACCCAAACGGGTGTCACATCCCACATGGTACCACCACCCTGCAAGCCAAGAGTCAGGACTGTGCAGCAGGAAGCTCGGTAGAGACCCCTGGTTCCCATGTCTCAGTTTCCCAGCCAGCCCTGGAGCTGCTTTGTACCCAGAAAAACTCATGGAGCACTCAGACCCACGGGCACCATCTGTTTGCACGCATCCAACCAGCTCCTCTGAACGTGACGTTTCCATCAGCAGACAAAAAGAAATAGCCACAATCCAGGCACCACCTGCCCTCTACACAGAGAGGGGCCCAGGGCATCACCCTGGGGGGCTTCTGCTCAAGCTAACTGCCAGTGTTGGCTAACACAAGCCCAAATGCCCCTGCTTGTTTCTGTGTCACCAGGACAGTCCAGCACAGCACAAGCAGGACCCGAATCTGGGCCGTGTCCCTGGCAGGTGACACCACCAGTGACACAAGCAGCACCCGTGAAGCTCTGTGTGCTACCACCCCCAGCATCGGTGCTGCATGCTGGGATGATGAGCAGCATCACCTGGGAATGTGATCCTACCCAGACCTCATTCCCAAACCTCCAGCACCAGGGCAGGCTTGGGAAGGCAAGAGGAGAAGTGATTTTCCCCCATTCCATGCAGGGTTTGACCAGAAGCTCTCCCAGATCACATCCAGCTGCTTATCAGGTCATGCCACCACCTTGCCTTGTATTCAGGTGGGTGACAGGCCACCAAGTGAGGAAAGCTAGAGAGCCAGCCCTACTGTCCCTTACAGGGAACCTCGTCCCACCGTCAGTGTCCACAGCAAAGCCAACACAGCACCTCCAGCACGGGGAATCGCCCTCCCCTCCCTCATCAGGACAAAGAAACACCACTGACAACAGCAAAACAGGGTCTTCCCCCATGTCCTGGAGCTCGTGTCCTCACCAGGATGAGCCCCCAAGCCCAACCAACCCCACCACCGGCCCCACAGCACCCAACTCACCCGCTGAGGACCACGATGAAGTCCATGACGTTCCAGCCGTTGCGCAGGTACGAGCCCTTGTGGAAGACGAACCCCAGGGCCACGATCTTAATCCCAGCCTCGAAGCAGAAAATCCCAATGAAGTAGGGTTCTGTCTTCTCCTGCCAGGGTGAAATCAGTGACCCAGTGAGAGGGGAAACATTGAGCAAACACAGCACCAGGCATTTCACATTGACCCAACTCATGTCCCATCCCACCTTCCCTAGATCCATCATCTCCTCTGGGAGCTTTCCCAGCCAAGCAACCTTGGAAATAAAAAGAGGGTGACTGACACACTCAGGTTGCCCAGTCCTTCCCTACTCCTTTTTCACCCTTCTTGAACCCTTTCCATAGAGAAGGAATATGTTACAGCAGAGCCCCAAGAAGGCTGGAGGAGCTGGTCCTAGAGGAAACCTCCTGTCTGTCCACCCCAAAATCAGAAGAAATTGCCTGGTAGGACTGGGTGGCTGCCCTTGGCTCACTCCCCAGCCCACCAGTGCAGGGCAGAGAGGGATGGACAAGGGGTACTCACTAATCTCCGTGACATGGGCGTCTTGTCATCCTCAGGGAGGTGTTGCTCCAGGGCCAGCACGATGCAGTTGGCAATGATAGTCGCCAGGATCATGTACTCGAAGGGAGTGGAGGGGAGTTAAGGAGCAGACAAGAAGTGGGTGACACCCCCAACTCTCCAGCCCACCCTTCGTTTCACCTGCTCAGCCACTGCTGCCATTTTCCCCCTGCTGCTCTTGGGCAGGAGGGTGAAGCCCACCTTGGTGTTGTTTGGAAATGAGAGGGGTGAGAGCCCCCAAGACCTTCCCCACTGGAGACCTGATGGGCATCATCACCTCTTTCCCAAGTTCACAGGATGTCAGCCAGTGGTCTTTGTTGGGATGAGAACTCCCGTGGGAGAGAGTGCAGGGAGCCCAGAAGGTGGACACAAGGTTTGAAGCGGGATAGCCAGGCTGGCCTTTGCCTGGAAGAAGGTTTGGCATGGTCCTTGGCACTATCAGGGAGGCTCTCCCTGGCATGGCACACTGCTGGCCAGGGCTGACAAGTTCCTGCTTTCCTTCTCTTTTCCATCACAAATTAGCAGGAGATGGGGCTGAGAAAGGGGAGGCGTCACAATGTATCAGCAGCCCTTGTCCTAAAACATCCCACAGGAGGGAGCAGCTGCACAGCTCGAGGAGGATGAAGCATCCCTTACAAGTCCTTGGGATCTGACCTGGATCAGCCCACCCTGTGCCCTTGCCAAGCACCATGTGGGCAGCAGGATGAGCCCAGGTGGCACTGGGAGCTGCAGAGCACATGGCTGAGCATTCACAGCTCAAGGCACTGATGGCACCTCTGTCCGAGCTTCAGTTCACGCAGAGTGGAAACTCCCAATGGAGATATCCCAGCCTGGCCACACCTCAGCAAGACCCCCAAGGGGCAGCAGCACCTTCTCAACAGGATTTGGTTGGACCCTTAGGAGCAATCCTAAATCCTAAATCCATGTCTAGGTCTTACACAACAAGCAATCCTAAATCCTACATCCATGTCTAGGTCTTACACAACCCTTCTCCAGGAGCGACCCTGAGCCAGGACAAGTGGCAGCAGATGCTGGTGTGTGAGGACCTGAGGAAGGAAAGGGCAGGCTGATGCCCAGGAAAGCACCCTAAACTCAGCTTCCTCCTGCCTTTTGATTCATGGGATTGAGGTGGGGACACAGAGCTCCCTCCTGCCTGGCCCACTGCCGAGCTCTGAAAACAAAGCACTTCCAAATGACAGGATGGCCGTATCTTTCCAACTTCCCATCCATCTTTCTCAGTTCTTCACAATAAAAGCCCTGTTGTCCTCAATAACTAAATGTGGAGCAATACAGCAGCAGGCAGCACACCCCTCATTCCTCTCCCTCTGTGCCAAAACAGCTTTATTACTGTCACCACTGGCACCAGCAGTCACCCAGGGAGAGGACTGCCACCCTCCCAAAGCTTGTGTCTGTGGAAAGGGGATATGATCCCACCTGGGATGGATTTACCCATAAAGGAATCATCCACAACCCCACCATCCCAAGCCACCTAAACCCTTCCCCACCATACCAGGCTTCTCCAGACCTAGCATCCTCAGGCTGATATGTTTCAGGCAAGGAGGCATCCAACACCCATCCATTCAGCCCTGGGAAAAGGGGTGATTTTGTCTTTTCCAACCTCATCTTGTGGCCACTAACTACAGTGAAATGCTTTCAACCAGTGGCCCTGAGCCCACAGGTAAGAGAAGACACCCCAGTGCCAGCCAAGAGCATGGGAAAAGGGAAAGCATGAAGTGACCCTGGCAGCAGTGACGCTGTGGCATGCTGGCAAGGTAGGAGCAGGGATGGGCATGGAAGCAGTTCCCCAGAGAGATGGCCAGGACAGGCAGCCAAGGAGAGCCTGCGGGAGCTGGGATGTATTTAACCCGGTAGGAAGAAGAGCCAGGAAAGATACATCCAAGGCATTTAAAAGGCCACTCAGATAAATTAATGGTTGCTACGTTAGAGGCAAACCCAAAGAGAGAGGCTGCAGAGCTCCCTGCTGCCGGCTCAGACCTTGCTGCCAGCCAGGCACGCAGCAGGAGCAGCTCCCTGTGCTTGGGGAGGGCGGCCAGACTCCAAAAGTTTTCCTCTGAGGCTTAACACAAGTGAATATTTCAGCGCATGGCTCCGGCAAAGGCCACGTCCTCCCCCTGCTTCCCACCTCTGGCCGCACGCTCCAGCCGACCGCGGCGCTTGGCCCCGCGCCACCAGCCTATTTGGGATCTTTTTGTATCATTTTCCTGAAAGTCTGCGAGCAATTAGCACCGGCTTAAGAGACAAACAGCGTGTTAGTGGGGCGGGGCAGCAGCTCCCCAGGCACCAGGCACATTTGCCTAGATGAGAAGTGTGGGAACGGCTCGGCGAGTCCCTGTCCGCCCCGGCGAGGCTCAGCCCGCCCAGCAGCCCCCGCTGCTCCCTGCCACAGCCACTGTTCCCGTGGGAGAGACACCCAGGTGGGAAAAACCCAACTGCTCTGAAGGCAGCAGCATGGGAGCCCTGCTCAGAAGTGCCTGGGGGGGCTCGGGAGCACCTGGCCCCAACATCTGGTTCAAAGCACAAGGACAATGCACATCTGTCACGCCCCCGCACAGGAGCACGTTCCTGCTCTGCCTGCAGCGAGTGCGCGGCGTGTGGGTGAAGATGCCACGGAATCGAGGAATGGGCTGAGCTGGAAGGGACCTTAGAGACCATCTCGTTCCAGCCTCTCATGGACAGGGGTGCCTCCCACTAGGCCAGGGGGGGCTTAGAGCGCTGTCCAACCTGGCTGAGCCTAAGAGGGGAATCGCCCCCCAAAAGCACTGACCTAAGCACGAGGTCACTGCCAAAAGTGACTCTCCAAAAGCTACTGGCCCAGTTTCTCGAGGAGCTGAGCCTGGGTTATCACATCCAGAGCTGTGTGAGACATCAACCCCATGGAAACCAGCCCCCATAGCTCCAGCTGTGCCAGGCTTTGAGGGACCAAGAGGAAAAGAACCTCCTAAGGGACAGCAGGAACGTCTGGCTGAACTGAGGGATATTTTATCCCCACTCTTTACTTCTGCCAAACAAGCATCCTCCCAGTTGGGGCAGGAGCCCACCAGACAATCCTCTATCAGCGCTTTGTTTTCTCCCACATCAGATGAGTAATTACACAACCTCTCAGCCACTCAAAACACAGAGTAGCCCTCACCTCCCTCCAAGCCCAGTAATGAGAGCCCATCTTCCTCCAGCCTTCTCCTCCTCTTCCATCTGGCTTCTCCTGGAGGATCATTAGGGAGCCGATAAAAATAGGTTTTCTTATTGATTTATCTCCTTTACCCAATGCTCTCTCCCCTGCACCGTTGACTTGTTTCCTTAGCAACTCGGCTGATCCCTGTGCACACCACACCTGCAGCTCCACGCTTCCCTCCCGGTGCCTTTGAGGTGGGGACAGCGACCCCAGGCCATGGGGGCATCCCCCACACCACCTGTGGGCTAACCCCCTGCCAAGCTGGAGCTCCTTGGCGGGGTCTGTCAGGAAGACATTCGGCCACAGGCAGATGTCTGCTTCCAGCTGTGACCTTCCTCCTCAGCCAGAAGCCCAAACCAGCCCTCCCAGAACACCCATCTTGCTAAGGCAGGGAGAGTGCCCGGCTCCAATCCCTGGAGATGGGTGTTTGGTGCTGATGGGACATGGACACAATCTCCACAGGAGGCTGGGTACAAAACAAATCCCTCCCCAGACACAGGCAAGGACAGGAGCTATGGAGAGCGCCCCTCCAACCCACCACTTCCCAGTACCTTCTCCCCACTCCTGAGCAGAGGAGTGAGGCTACATGGGCCTTGGGGAATCCTTCCTTCCAGTGCCACCAAAAGAGCAGGAGCAACTTAACCCCTGTCCATGCCTGCATCATCCAGCCCAGCTCCAATGTCTCCTAGAAAGTCATGTCTCTATTTCCCACCTCTCCCCACGCCTCCCTGGGGACCTGCTGCTCTGAGGGGCTTTCCCTGCTCCTCAGGTGTCAATGAGGCTTTTTCTAAAAGCCTCAGTTCCTCCACCTGTGGACTTCATCCTGCTGGTCCCAATCCCAGCACTGCTGCCTGTCCCTTACAGACATGGCATGACTGGACCACATCATCAACATCCACCCTTAGGATGCTTCAATCCTCCTCCTCTCAGCTCAACACCCCAGGAGGAAAGAGAGCACCTTCTTTCCAAGGCTGTTTTCACAGACTCATAGAATGCTTTGGGTTGGAAAGGACATTAAAGGTCATCTGGTTCCAACCCCCTGCCATGGGCAGGAACACCTCCCATTAGAACAGGTTGCTCAGAGCCTCATCCTACCACCAGACCCTGAACAATTCCAGGGAGTCCACAACCTCTCTGGGCAAGTGAGGTTTTAGGTTTCCAAGAAAAAACAAAAGTGTCAAGTAGAGCAAAGCCTGTGAGTGGCCCTAATTCAACTCTGGGATTTCCCATCCCCACACTACCTCCCTGGCTTGTCCCTGAGGACACATGGGATTTCCCTCCACTGATAAGACTCTCCATAGAGTTGTGGCCCTTCTTGGCTGTCTCTGTCCCTGTGTCCTGCCACCCAGTGCTCCCAGCCCATCCATGCTGAGTGAGAGGGGGGTGGGTTGATAGAAAGCGACATCCAGACCCCAAATCCTCCCACTATGCTTTGAACATGAGCCAGCTGCTGTGTACCTGCTCCACAGAGGCTCAGGAGAGTGAGCCTGGGCTTTGGGTTGTGCTTGTGTCCCTGCATAGCTGGCAAGGAGCACCCAGCCTGCCTCAATCCCACTGCATGGACACAGGAGACCACGCTCCCTCTCTGCAGTCACAGCTGTTGCTGCTTATGGCTCCAAAATGCAGTGGTTTGGTTTCCAGCAGGGGTTAAAGTGAAGGCAGTGACAACCAGGAGTCCAACGGGGCAGAGCTGCCCACACTGCTGCCGCTCCCGTAGGGATGCAGGATGCAGGATGTGGGATGCCTGCCTGCCACGTGCAAACAGCTCCATGGAGAAGCGTCTCCTTCTCCCCCACCTCACCCTGGAAATCGAATCTCTCTCCTCTCCTCCTCCTTTTTTTTTTTTTTTAAACAAAAAAGGACCACATCATGTGATTTTCCTGCCTTAACATCAGTTTTTTAACTTTGGTTGCCACAGCAACAGGATGCAACTTGGCATCACCATGACAACAGCTGCCTCTGTTTAAATTCACCATCTGACAGGCAGCCTCGCTCTCCCCGGCTGTCAAAAAGATGGACCTGCCATTACACCTACTCGCCCCTCCCAAAAAAAACCCTTCTAAAATCTGATGAATGGAGGGCACAGAAAACAGGCTGGGGGGGGGGAAGCGTTCCTGGGGAGTTCAAGGATGGAGCTGCCCAAAGATGGCACGACATGGCGCAGGCTCTTCCCTTGGGAAGAATTTTGGCTGGGGAAAAGCAAAGGTGCAGGAGATGCTTGGGTAGGTGGGGCTTGACATCACCAGGGTCCCCGAGGGGCACTGCCTATGCAGCATCAGGTCACAGAGAGAGTCATGGTGAGCAAAACAATTCAGACGCTCACGCATGTGCTTCCCATGGAGCAAAATCCCCCTGTCGGGATGGGGATGTGCTCTGGGGGTACTCCAGCTGCTCCAGGCCAGCCCAACTCCAGATTTGGTCCTCAAACGGGCCGAGATAGGTGAAATCCCTCACCTCAGGGAACAGCAAGATCTGGTGGCCATCCTCTTTCCCTGCCACACTGGGGGTAGGTGCAGTGGACAGCCTGCAGGCAGATGCTGTCCTTGGGGACACAGCCAGAGCCACACAATGTCATCTGGCCTTCCTGGGGCGGGAGAGGGATCTTATCCAGGTCAAATGTGATTAAGCGGATGAGGAACGGAGCAGATATAGATGAGCTGCAGCCCATCTCGTGTACTAACTGAATTGGAGCCTTCCAGGCAGCCAAACAAATGAAATCAGGGTGAAAAGCCTGGCCATCAGCAGGAGGAGAGCAGGCAGGAGGACAAGGCTGCGTTTCCCAAGGAGAAGAGAAGGAGATGTTCCTACTGCCAAAGCAGCAGTTGCCCCACGGTCTGGGCAGGACCAGTTTTAAAAGAGCAGCTCCAGGGAAGGCAACACACTGGGCTTTCCAGCAAGGAACTCGGCAAAGACTTGCCTCCCATGGAGCTGCATCCCAATCCCAGTTGCTCGTATTTCTCCTCCTTCTCCTCCATGCATCATCCCTATTTACACTGGGAAGCCAAACTGCAGAGGCTGCTGGTTATAATTACACAGTTACCCAGCAGATATCCAGGCCTGAATCACCAGATATTTTTAGCTCTATTACCTAGTCAACTAGAGCTGGATGAAGAAGAGCCTCCACTCTTCCTTGAGCTCCTCTCCAGCCCCTTTGTCTTTCCTCGGTGCTGTGCCCACCCTGACCCACAGCACCAGGACTAGCCCATCACCCTCTCAAGGCCAGCAGCTCCTACTAACCATGGCCAAGATCCAGTACTCTCCTCCCCAAAATGCCCTCGCCCAGGAACGATGCCATGGGCTCCAGGCCAGGAAGCTGAGGTGCTCACATGGTTTTCCTGACCCTACCAAAAGGCACTAGCTGCCCGTGCCAGGCTACAACTACAAGGATGGGAACAACTGGCTTGGCCAACCTAACCAAACTTATCACCAAAAGGCCTTGCCTGTTCCCAAGCCCCCCAAACCCCCAGTGGTGCAGAGAAACACCCAGGGTGGATGCGTTTTTCTTGGAAAGAGATGGCAGCCGGGCGGGGGATAGGCAGGAACGCTCAGCTCCTGCGCCTGGAGCACGCCTGTTCCCAGCACTCACATGGGAATATGTCACTTACTTCTGGAAAAAAAAAATACAAAATGAGCCCATCTCCCTCATGCATTGCAAATTCCAGCGGAGAATAATGCTGGGGAGTTCTGCTCGTGTGGTGGTGGAGCTCCAGTCTCTAGGAGACAGCGGCTGCCTGGAGATGAGACATCACGCCGGCACGGGACCCCAGCCCACGCTGGGAGTGCCGGGCCAGTGGCAGCACCCCAGCTCCTTCTGGCTCCCAACAAAAGCTGGAGGGGCGAGAGCCCTCCCACATCGCGCTGGAAAAGCACATGAATAATTTGGCATATTCTGGAAAAGCAGGCAGCCGGCCCGGCCGCTGCCCTGCAGGGCTCCGCGCTGAGCCACGGCTCCGAGCTCGCCACCACACCAGCACTCCTGCAGCCACCCATCCCGTGGGCGCTGCCGGAAGGGGCAGATTCAGGGATGCCATGGGGAATTCAGCCCCTCCTAAGCCAGCCCTTCACGCCCAGGTCATCCCCTCGAGCCTGGAGATGTCACAGCTCCCCAGGCAGGACCAGTTCCTGCTCGGCAGAGGCTTGACCTGCAAAGGGACAATTCCCCTGCGATGCTCTGCAAGGCAGGTGACCCGTCCTGCATCCCTGGGCCTCACCAGAGGCTTCCCCTGAGGTACCTGTTGCACCCAACCAAGGCATTGTTGCCTGGCACCAGGGAAAGCTCTCCCGTGCCCACCAGAGGAGCCAGGAACTCAACCAACAAGTTGCAGGGAGAGAAAGCGGCAGCAGTGGGAGCTGCATGGAATCACTGCTGCGGAACACGGCACGGGGAGGCTCCTACAGCCAAAGCGTGGCCACGCTGAAGTTTTCAGGCTCAGATCCTCCACGGGGGCAAAGCCCAGGAGGTGTCCCAAGGGCAGCAGGCACCGAGCCCAGGTTGGTGTGGGGCAGAGAGCTGTGGTGCTGGGCAGCAGTCAAGGCGCCCAGGGGCACCCACAGGGAGGGTGGGAGGAGAGAGAGGTGCGTGTGGAGGTATGAAAGGATGGAGGAACAGGGGAAGGAGTGGGAGAGATCTGCACCCTCCACCCCACCCTAGGAGAAGGGTCTCTGGGATAAAATCATGGCTCCCCACGCCAGCCTCCCCAAAAAAGGGCCATGGGGCACAGCCAGAGGTTTGCAACATCCTTCCCTCTGCCGCAGGGAGAGGGCAGCCGGTTCCCAGAGCCACCATGGGGGACCGGGGGCTGCAGGGCAAGGATGCCTGTGCCCCTGCCAGGCGTGATCTGCAGCAAAGAGGGCACACACGGGAGGAACAGAGCCACCACCCACTGGAGATTCTTGGGCTCCCAGGTGGCTCCAGGTGGGGTGGGGTGATAAAACTCCATGAGACATCGAGGCACAGAGAAAAGGCCACTACCCCCCACCTCCCCAGGCACACACACGGAGCATCTCAAAGCACGCAGGGATCAGAGCACCCCTCCTCGCCAGCATGGGGGGCTAATAAATCCAAGCCTCAGAAGGGGCTGAGGGGGGTTCCCATTGGGGGAGAAAAGACTCAGCTCCTGTCAGGAGCAGGCAGGGAGCCGAGGACAGAAGGGGAAGCAGCAACAGGGCGAGGAGAGCATCCCCAGGGGCCGGGGCACCCTCTCCGCACGCCTTACCTGCCCGATAGTGCCACTCGCACGTGTCCTGGGCGGCCACCGAGGCAAATCCGGGCAGCAAAAGGGGGGGGCTCGCAGGGGGTGCAGAAAGGATATGGCCAGTCGATGAGCTTCTTGGCATATTTCCTGACTATGTTCTCTTCCCCAAAGAGGAAGAGCGATCTGTTGACGGTGAAGCAGTTCTGCCGGACGGGGATGGGGTTGTACAGAGCCATAGTCCGGGCTCTCTGCGCTTTGGTTTGCTTGAAGGCT
>VZRX01006152.1:95519-124518 GCA_013398075.1 Notiomystis cincta
CTACAAGTGATGGAGATGCAGAGGAAGCAGTGCCAGAGCAGCTCTCACCTAGGCTTCCCCCTGCAGTCTCTTCCCAAAACCGCAGCTGCAGCACATCTTGCATTCCCACCCTAGGGATCCCTTTTCCTAACCTCTCTGCAAGAGTCTGCTTAAGACAATCCAACCCAGAGCATCTCTGGTCCCACTCCCTGAAATGCCTGCCAAGCAAAACACAAACACAGCACAAATCTGGAGCAAAATGCCACAAACATGAGTGCAGCAGGTCACACTCAAGGTTCCCAAACCCACAACACCCCACCACAACCCATCAGGGCCCACCAGCCTCCAGCTGCCCCAGGGATGAAACGCCAGGGCTGATCAGCCACAACTGTTTAGGGAGCATCAATCCCTTTCCCTCCTCCCCTACATGCAGATGCTTCACAGTGATGTGTGGTGACATCTTTCTGTGCAAGCAAAGGGGGGCCACATTAATGGTGTCTCCACAAGTCGGGTGGGATGTGAGAACAGGGATCAGGAGCTGTGTATAATCTGCTTCTCATGATTCCCCAAGTGTTCTGTCAGCTCAGAGAGCAGCCTAGCACCGGGTCCTGCTCAGGTGGCTGAGACTAAACTCCTCACATAGCTCTTGAAGCCACCAAAAGTGCCCAAAGAGACCACAGACCCTTCAAATTGGATGTGGCCCCACACTGAATGGCTGTGGGACTGGAGCAGCTCGTGCATCAGAGCTACTGATAAAGTAGAATGTTGCTGCATCTTGAATTCAAGGTGGATTTGGCAACCAAACCATGGAATCACAGAATGGATTGGGTTGGCAGGGGCCTTTAAAGGCCATCTAGTCCAATTCCCCTGCCATGAGCAACCAGACCAGGCTGCTCAGAGCCCAGCCCAACCTGGCCTTGAAGTGATGGCAGGCTGGGAAAAGGAGACAGCAAAGGAATCTCAAGTCCTGGGCACTTATGGGGACGTGCATCCAGCCCCACAAAAGTCACTGATTTCTGTGCTCAGTCTCACCCTGCCACCATGAAGCTCAGTGCCTGCACTAACCCACCTCCACAGAGTGCTCAGGACTTTGTACTCCCCAAAAACACCCAGCCAAACCCAAGAGCCACCTTTGTGGGTGCATTACAGTACCCAAACGAGCACAAGGGGGTGGGTGACACCTCAAGCAGAGGCAGGAGAGAGCCCATCACCCCCACACAGCTGAGAAAAGGGGCAGCATTGCTTTGCCCCTGTGCTGGCTGCAGGGATGCTTCCCCCAGCCTGGCACTGCCTGCTCTCCCCTCTCCTACCTAAACATCCCACTCTGAGTGTTCTGGCAATGCAGGGCTCCTCAGGCTAACTCTGCCTTAGGCCAGGAGGCTTTGTGGCTCAACTGAAGGGCCCTGGAATAATCACCCATTAATAAATTGCCTGGAGTGCCCTGCTGCTTTATTTAGCTTTGCCAGCCAGGCTCTAATTAGCATTTGCAGTCACATCCTGGCTGCTCTGGGCAGGCGTGCAGCAATCCCACCTCTCAGGGAACAGCTATCCACCCTCCCCTGCTTTGCCATCACGTTAAAGTGAATTTCCATCCCTGCTTCCAACCCCCAAATCCCTCTACACAACCTCTCCCCTCAGGCAAAAGCTGTGGAGCATCCCAGCCTCACACTAAACGAGCCGGCAGGAGATGAGATCACACCTCTCCATCCTCCTCCCTCTCAGACAGGTCCAGCTTTGGGCAAGGCACTTCCACTTGAGGAGATCCAACAGGGGAAAAATAGGGATATTTGAGAATGACCCTGCCCAAAACGTTGGGGCTGAGCAGCATGGATAAAGGGGAGATAAAGGAGACCAAAGAGAGGAGGAAGGGATGGAGCAGAGACCCCAGGGGGATATTCCCCTTCTTGCTACCAAAGCCCTGCAAGAGCCGGACACTGAGCTGCCAAACTTCACATGTATGTGGGAACAAGCTTGGAAAAGACATCCCCAGAGCCATCCATAGACAGCCAACAGGAAAAAACTTATTTCTGGCCTGTCAAAGGGTTGGAGAGGGATTTCTAAAAGCATTTTTTCAACCGCTGCACTACCCAAAGCAAAAGAAATCCCCCCCACATCCTCGTGATCCCTCTGGCACAGCAGTGTTAGCTCCTGCCAAAGCCAGCAGGAGATTTTCTTCTCCCTTAGATCTCCTCTTCACCCCTCCAAGAGGCAGGTCCATGCCTTAGGACCATCCAGTGCTCTCTCTGATCCTCTGCCCACCCTGCAAGGCTCAAGTCAGATAAGCACAGCAAAACACACACTGCCAGGGGGTGGGATGACAGAGGAGTCTCCTTCCTGCCTCCGGGCTGCAATCAAAAGCAAGGCAGACCAGAAACCCACCAACTCCATCTCCAACCTAATGAAGCCAAACTCACAGGCTCAGCTTTCTCCAAAGCAACCCTGCTAGCAAACAGGGTGGCTTTGACAAAACTACGTTGTCAGGACAAGCGCCAGGAGAAGACAGAGCTGTTGAAAATTTTTTCCAGCAAGTCTGCACTTGCACTGAGCAGCTGATGCTCAAGACAGCCAGAGAAGCCCCATCCCTGGCACACAGCCAGGGAGGAGATGCTGCTTCCCTCTTCCAAACCTGTGAAAGAGAAAAGGCCAAAGAGCAGAACCTCTCTCTGAGAGCTACTCAGTGCTGGGAGGTGTGAAAAAGCGTCCCCTCCCTTGCTGCAGCTCAGCAGCCTCCGGGAAGGCAAACACCCTCAGCAGCCAAGGCTGAGCACGACTCCCTCATTGGGAGAGATTCCTCAATGGGAAAAAGTTCATTGAAGGATTTTTAGGCTTAATTCCGCCTAAAATTATGAAAATGCACAGAAATAGGCGGTTACAGCATATCAGGTGCTGTCTCACGAGCTGTGGAGGGCTGGATAAAGCAAGTCTCTGATGACAAATAAAGGAGTTGGGGCTTGTGGCAGAGCTCGTGGAGATGACACAGGTTTCATCACAGCATCATCCACCACAGTGCTGTGCTCCAAGCTTGCAGGAAAGCTGCTTCCCAACCCAACAAGCTGGTTGGCATCACTCAGGAAAGATGAGACACCATCAGCTCTTTCAGGAGTGCTTTGGGAAGGACAGTGTCTCACTGACCTCCTTCCCCACAGCTGGGATAAGCACCAGAACATTTTCCCCAGTTACAAAGCAAGAGCCTTGCTGGAGCATGTGGCACCAGCCCAAAACCAGCCAAGACACAGAAGCAGAGACACATTTTGGGTGACCCACACAGCCACCGTCCTAGGCTGAAGGATCAGAGCTGCCTTTCCCACTGAGCACACAAAAGGGAAGTGGAGACAAGCAGAGCATCTCTGCTGCCTTTTGCTTTCCTAGGAAAGATCCCAGCATTTCAAAGGCTTCTCTGGGAAATCGCGAGTCCTGTTTTGAAAGCTGCTTTAGTGCAACTTCAGGGACCTTCCTGATGTTTTACAGAATCATGAAATGGTTTGTGTTGGGAGGGACCTTAAAGACCATCTCGTTCCAATTCTTCCACCAAACCAGGTTGCTCCAAGCCCCACCCAGCCTGGCTTTGGACACTTTCAGGGATGGGACATCCACAACTTCTCTGAGCAACCTGTGCCAGGACCTCACCACCCTCAGTCGAGAAAATGCCATTTTGGGAATTCACAGTGAGACATCCTCTATATTTTAGAATGCAAAATGTTGAGTTAAACAAAAAATAACTCATTGTCTGATCAAACTAGATACCTCCTGAGGTCCCTGAATTAACCTATTGTCATCCCTGAAATACAAACAGTGTGTCAGGGTGGGATGGGCAAGGCAGGCACTACACCTTAGAAACTGAGAGTAGTAAATCACATTAGCCCTACGAACTGGAGAGGCTGGAAAACACCTATGCCACAAACACTTCCCAGCCAGCAAGACAGCCTCCCATCACAATCACACAGAGGCAGCTGGGGGCTGCCTGGGACAGGGGAAGAGGTTGAATTATTCCAGGGGAGGGAAAGGACGAGGATGCAAATGAGTGGGGAATATCAGAAGTTTCAGTGCCTGCAAGCTGCACCAGATAAACCAGAGACTGCTGAAGCAGAGGGCTGTGCTGCCATCCAGAGGGACTTCAGCAGCCTAGAGGAACAGCAGAGGAGCAGCATGGAGCTCAGCTTCACGGGAAACACTAAGCCCTGCCCTCGGGAAGAATGAACCCATCACTGTGAGGGGAACCGAACATTTGGGACAAGCTGCCCAGAGAGGCTGTGGACTCTCCATCTCTCAAAACCCACCTGGACATGCTACTAAGAGAAACTTGGAGGACTGTGGAGCCTGCTCTAGGGTGACTCTGCTTGCTGTTCTTTGCCACTTCACTGCCTCACAATAATTCCATGTTTCTGAGCCATGGCCAGCCCCAGGCTAAGGGGGAAGCTCTGGTTCCTGGAAGCATGGACCATGGTTTGAACACTGCTCTGAGACGTGCTAGCAAAGCTTCCCAACACCTGCAGCTGAGATCCCAGTGAGGGAGGCAGGAGCTGCCAGGATGCAGTGGCAAAACACAAGGCAGCAGCTCCTGAGCTTCCAAGCAGTTCCCTGCTGGGAACCACCCTGTCCTTCCATGCTCAGCTCCTGAGGAGATCCCTGGAAGCATTTCTGAGCCTGCATTGGCTCAGCCATGCAGGAAGGCTCCGACTGTCCCTGGGTGCCCACCCCTCTGGCAGCCCTTGGGAGGCTTTGCAGTCACCAGAATTAACTCAGATGGGGAATTCCTGCAGGGTGTGCCAGAACCCCAGGCTTTGAGGAAATTCAGTCAAGGATGCTGCTATTTCCATGCTGTTGCCAGGATATTCCGTGGAGCTCAAGTTCATCCCAGGTCAAAAAGCAAACTCCTCCCCAGGATGCAAACCTTGATGTGCACTAAAGGGAAGCAGGGAGAGCACAGGGAGGTTCAGGGCAGATACCTCAGGGAGAGATGTTTCTCTGCTGCTCAAGGTAAGCTGCCATGACAAAAGCCATATTTCAGTGTGCCCACTGGCAAGTTTAGCACATCCACAGTCCTTTTCACCACCTGCATTGCTCCTCATTACCTCATTTACCTCAGGGTAAAACATAAGCAGACAAAGTCACATTAACAAAGAGATTAGAGTTAGACTCAGAGAAGTTAATTGCTTTGCAGGGGGTTGTAGGAGACTTGGAAACATGAGTGGATCTACAGGAAGGGTCCTTCCAGGTACATCACTCCCAGCATCACTTGCCACTGAAATCTCAGAGCTTTCACCTGCAGAGCCCCCAGAGCTCCTGCCAGCTGCCTGAGCTGCCCCAACCCTATTTCCCAGCCCTCTCAAAGCCGTGAGGTCATGGCAACAGACATCTGAAGAGCAGCCCATGGTGGAGAAGGACAGGGCTAGGCTGCCTCTGGCAGCAAGTGACGATGCAGAAGTGCCAAGAGAGCACCAGCAGCCCCCATGGAGCACCCTCAGGTGGGAGCAGGGCTGCTGCTCAGAGCACAGTAGCTGCATCCTCTGCATCCAGCACCTCTCCCAAGACTGCAGAGCTGCCAGCATCAGTGACAGCAACTCAGAGCCACCCTGGGGCTTGTCCCTTCCCTGCAGAGCCAAAGAGGGGCAGGGTGGAGAGAGCTGGTACAGCTTGGGGGCATTTCCCAGGCAAGAGGCAGTGCCACCCCATGTGTGCTCTGCCCTCTCCATCACTGCAGCCAGTCAGACCCACATGGTGCTGGGAAGATGCTGGGAGGCAGTGCTGGAGCTGGCAGCTCCTTCAGCACCAGTAAAAAAAAATTTTAAAAATAAGGATGGTAACGGAGAAAAAAAAAAAAATCAGCTTCATTTGTAATCTGGGATGCAGAGCGTGCATGTAACCAGACAGAGGCTGCCAAGTCGTAAAAAGCCACCGAGATCTGTGACCAACACCCTGCGCGTCTGCAGCCTGTTCCGCTGTCTCGCTGCCTCCCATCGGAGTGGGCGGAGGCAGAGCCGCAGCAACACCCCGGCCCCGGAGGCGCCCCCGGGGCTGCGCTGAGGGACAGAGCCAGCCAGCGGCACCAAGCTCCCTGGAGCACAGGAAAAGGAGACCTCGCAAATCCATAGCGCCAGGGACGGGAATTAAGGTGCTCCAGGACATCACTTTAATTAGCTTATCCTTAGCTGTGCTGTGGGGAGAGTGCATGGCTTCCCACGGGATGCTGAGACCCTCAACCATCACTCAGGTGCTCAAAGGCTGAATTGCAGCATCCCACCTTCACTGTGCCACGATTCTGCTGCTTTCCCTCCAGTCTCCTCCATTCCCAGCCCAACACTTGCCTGGAATCAGGCTTTTCCATGCATCCTGCTGTAAATACCCTGCCAAAATGAGGGCATGGCTTGCATTCCCCGAACTGCACAAGCTAAGCTCAACAAATTCCCATGCACATGTGGGGTTTGGCCATGCAAAGCAAGGTTGAGTCCTGTGTGTTTCAAATTCGGCCTGAAGCCCTTCTGAGATGTGCTCCCTGTGTGGCTCTGCCTGTCCCTGCCATCAGCTAAGGAAGCAGCTGCTCATCCTGGAGAAGCCACAGGAGGTTCCCCGTTTGCTTATTTTGATGAGGAGCTTTTCTTTTGAGCTGCCTCTAAGCTTGACATTATCCAAAGGATGCTGCCAGGCATCCAGAGCAGTGATTCCACCTTGGAGCACAGCACATCTCTCCAAATACCTCCATCCCTGACCCCAACGTGTGAGCAAAGGGATGGAGGACAGGGCAGCAGGCTGGGACTCTGGAAAACAGGGTTTAGTGTCTTCCCTGGGCTGAAGTCCCTCAGACAAGGACAAGGTGGGCTGCTACATTCATTTTTCAGCATAAAGTTAAACGTCCCACAGAGCCACTTGGTGTTTTCTGTTCTCTGCCTCAGTTTCCTCTTCGGGGGAAAAAAAAACAAACCAAAAAAACAAGGAAAAGATCATTTTACTCCTCCTATTCTTATTCTACTTGTGGGATTGTTTCACTGGCAAAAGGCAGCAGAGGTGGAGGTTTAGTGAGTCCTGCCAACACCAGTGAGCAGAAAAATAAAAGCCTTTCTTCACTACCCTCAGAGCAACCCAGATTGAGAGCAGCTAAACAACACCAGGAATGCCACACCTGAAGAGACAGAGTTGCTCCAGGGGAGCAGAGGTCTCATGCAGCAGAAGAGAGGCACATGCAGCATCGTCACCTGTGCCCACCACCCCACAGACCACCCAGCCACAGCTGGCAGCCAAGAGCACAAGGAGAGCTCCTGCAGCTACTCAGACATTTTCCATGTTTCCCATGTCCCATTTAATGCCCACCACCACGCTGGAGCTGCAGGAAAATAGCCCCCCTCACTACTAACCAGAGCCAGACTGCCCAGGTGAAAGCCCCCAGGGTGATTGAAAGCATGTGAGATGGGCCTTTCTGAAAATTAAATCACAAGGAAATTGCATTATTACTAATAAAATTACATGTAAGGAAATTAATTTGCTTTTTCTCCCCCACAGAGATGGATATCACAGGGCATCCATCTATTCCCAGAGAACATCCTTGGTACTGGAGTTCCTGGCTCTGCACACCGACCTGGGCTTCAGCAAAGCTTTTGGGGAGAACATTGATGGTGTGTCCCAGAAGGATAGAATGGTTTGGATTGGAAAAAACCTTAAAGCTAGTCTTGTTCCAGCCTCCCTGCCATGGGCAGGGACACCTTCCACTATCCCACTTTCTCCAAGCCCCATCCAACCTGGCCTTGAACAGTTCCAAGGGATGGAGCATCCACAGCTTCTCTGGGCAGCCTGTGCCAGGGCCTCCCCACCCTCAGACTCATGAGTTCTTAACCTTAAACCCACTCACTTCCAATTTAAAGCAATTTTCCTTCATCCTGCCACTGCACACCCTTAGCAAAAGTCCCTCTCCTCCTGATGTTTGAGTCTGATGTTAAAGCAGGAACCCCTGGCAGGTGTTTTCTGCAGGTTGATGTGCTATCAGGGCACAGAAGTCTAGGAAAGAACAGGTTAAGCCCTTTGGTGCTCACTAACTTCCCAGGAAGGGCCCTAGCAGAGACAGGGAGAGGGGCTCTCTGCTCCTCAGGGGGACATGTGGTCTGCAAAGCTCAAGGGCCACAGCCCATTGTCCCCCCAGCATCAGAGGCTTCCCAGAAAACCATCATAAAGCAGGATGAAACAACAAACCAAACCACCCAGGAGCTGGGAAATGCAAAGACAGGACCCTACCAGCCTGGAGAAAAATCCTATTAAACCACATGGGGATGGCAGCACCCAGCACTGCTGCCTGAGCATCCCCACTGTGTTAAAGACAGAAATATTGGGCTTTGTGTCTGGATGGAGCAGCTGAGGGCAGCCAAAGGGGCACATCCCACCACCAGGAGCGGGAAGGGCTCCAGCTTCACATCCCTGCCACCAAGTAGAGCTGCGGAGCTGTTAATTAGCGAGCAGCCGTTGGAGCGACAATTAACGAGGCCACCCTTCTGCTTCCTGCCCTGCCATGATTTATTCATCCGGCAACCCCAGCGGGCTGCAGAAGATAACAAGGCACCGAGCGCCTGCCAAGCCCGTATGGCGATTTATTTCCCCTGCAAAGCTGCCTGAGTCACCGGCCAGGAGGTTCCCCGGGCACAAAGGGATGAGCACAGAGCTGAGAGGGCCAGGGAGAGCCCGCCTAAGCGATGGGCTGCTCTCCACAAAAAAAAAAAAAAAAAAAAAAAGCAGGAGCAGCCTCAGCGTTATCACAAGCGATTTTACCGTGGAAACCCTCCCAAAGAAACCCGGCTTCACACGAGCGGAGTGCTGACCTAGATCTTGCCACGTCTAATTAACGCGGGGGCTCCCGTCTCCTTTGGGTGTTTTATCAAACATTATTCCCCAAATCAAGTTCTGGAGGCAGGGAACTGCTCCAGACCAGCGATACCGGAGTAGGATGTGCTGCAATCCAAGCTTATCCCAGGCAATCTTGCTGAGCAGACACAGGGAAGGGAAGCTTGAAAAGGTAAATGTGGGACTGTAGCCTTGTCACAAAGAGTGTGGGGTGAGAGAATAATCCACGACTTGGGGCTGGGCTTTTCTCGATGAAAATAAGGTAATTAAAGGAAAATCATAAATAAAACCAGTGGGTCCTATCCCTGCCAAACACTTCTGTTTTCTCGAGTTTGTTAATGTCCCGGCTTGCTCTGATTCAGGAAGACTTGGACGCTTTTTAGAATTAAATGCAATCATCGAATCACTGAGGTTGGAAAATACCTCTAAGATCAAGTGCAACCGTCAGCTCAGCACTGCCGAGTCCCACAAAAAACATCCCCAGCCACCACATCTACAAATAATCCCCTCACAGCTGGGTCAAGCTGCAGCAAAAGCAGAAAGACGACAGCCTCAAACATATCTAAATACCAAGATACAGCCATGAGGACTTCCAAAACAGAGAGCTCCCAACTTCCCTCTCCACGCCACTCTCCTCTACCACCCCACAATTTGGGGACACACCATTTCCATGGGGTGCCACCCTCCAGCTCAGAGCCAAGCAGCCCAACTCTGCTGCGCCTGCACTGGCTGCTCCACCGGGCCCACACCGCCAGCAGGACACCCCCAGCCCCTCGGGACGGCTCCACTCCTCCCAGCTGCCCACCTGCGCTGGGGGCTCTCCGGTACTTACTCCCACTCCTTCCTCCGTGCCTGGGGCGTGCTCTGCATCTTGTGTGCCTCGTGTGCCTTGATAATGTCCCTCTGCTCGATGAGCCCTCCCCGCCGGCGCTTGATCACGTCCGGGCTCACGGGCGCCGGCCGGCCCAGGCCCAGGCCCGCGGCGTTCGCGTCGGCATCGCGGGAGCGGGAATCGTACAGGGCATCGAAGGAGGCGGCGCGGGACACCAGGGCCTGGGCCAGGCTCTCGGGCTCCAGCAGGTTGCAGGACTGCGTGTTCTGCATGAGGCCCAGCCGGTGCTGCCGCCACGTCTCCTCCCCGGGCAGGGCCAGAATGCAGCGGGAGGAGGCGGCGTCCAACTCAGCCCCCCTGCCCGGCGCCGGCGCGCCCATGGAGCCCGTCCCGAATCCCAGCATCGCTGCTGCTGGTGTGGCTCATCACTCTGGAGGGGAACAAGACAGAGGGAGGCTCAGGGGTTTGCTCTGTTTGCCCAGCAATTCCCTCCCGTCCTCCCACATCGACCAAAAGTTTCCTTTCTCCTCGGTTTGTTGGAGCCCCCTCACAGCGGGACACACATCATTGGAGCCCCAAGGTCAGGGGCAAGAGGCAGCACCTCCTGCCTTCCCCACGCTTCCCATCCCTGAACCTCTTGAACCTGTAGCTCCCTGACCCCGTAGCCAGCTCTCCCTGGAGCAGCACAGCTTGATGAGATGGGAAAAGAGGAGGTTTGGGACACCTGGATCAAACCTCCTCGGGCTCCTTCCATTTGGTTGCTTTTCCTCCATGGGGCAGCCCTGGCTGGAGCATCCTCAACAGCCAGGCAGCCCTTCAGGAGGCTGGATGGGGAAATATCAGCATGGCTTTGACTTGGGAACTGCACATGGGAGCCAAACGCAGGGGAACACTGCCAGGAACACCACACCCAGCAGTGCTCCTTGGCTGAGCAGAGTAGGGGATGCCCTACAGACGGGAGATGCTCGTGTCCGAGACCATGCCCAAAGCCTTGCCACGGTGAAATGCTTTATTTTCGTGGTGGAAAAGCTCTGTTCAGCATGTTGTTGCTGCAGGAAAGGCTTTGCTGGCAGTCCCAGAAATTCCCCTTCCAGTGTTAGCCCACAGTGAAGGTGAAAAAGGGGATGAGAGAAAGCAGAAGTCAGCCAAGGCCACTACTCCTTTCTTAACTACATCCCTAATGCAGGGGAAGACAACCCAGCAAGGAAAAGGAGGATTTAAATCCCCAATCATGCAGCAAACTGAGCACATCACCATCTTAACCCCTTCATTTGGAGGCATCTCCAGAACAAACAGGGACGTGAGAAGGGAGGTTGGTGAACACCACACACCAAAATAAATTAAAATAGTAAAAATAAATTAAAAATAGGGGGAAAATAATTAACAGTAACTGAGGGGACAACATGAAGCATGGCCTCTATCCTAGTCAAAATAAGCCTGACATTCTTCATGAGGGGAAGGGATGGAGGGCCCAGGGGAACATCCCATTTCCTTCAGGTCTGTGGTGCTGCCCTGTAAATAGAAGGCACCCAAAGTCACCCTCAAATTTAAACCAGCCCAGCCCAAGGGATACTCAGCCCTTGGCAAGCTCTCCAGAAAGAAAAAGGCAACTGCCAGCAAGAGCATCAGCAAATTAATTAGCACATTGATAAGATGAGTTTGGCTGCTCCCACTGAGAGCTATAAACAGATCCTTCACTCCACTACTTTGCTTACCCATGCGACTTTTTTTAGGAGCATTAATTACTTCTTCAAGTCAGTTCTGGACACCTTCATCATATCTCATTTTCCCCAAGTTCTGCTTTTCCTTTTCATATTGCTCTGCTCGTTTTCAACCCTCCCCGCTCTTGAAGTTTAACTCCAGCTTTTCTTGGATTTGGGGGGGCTTTTGTTTTGGTTTTTATTCCTGTGGTTGGTGAGCTTTTTTGTTTTGGTTTTTTGTTTGGTTAGGTTTTGTTTAGCTTCTGTTTGTTTGGGGTTTCATGGTTTTTAAACAACCATTAACCCTGTTCCTTTCCCAAACATTTCCTTGGCAAGGACAGGAGGATTTCATGCACACCAAGCATGAACTCTCCAGGTTTCAGCCACGCCTGAGGACAATTAGCCAAGAGCAAATGAGGATAAATCCTAGGGGGCAGCTCCAGCATCCACACTGACACTGGCTCTGCTGATGCCTCCCAGTGCATCTACCACTCCAGGGGCGCTGGTGACTCCCAGGCTTGGAGGTCAGTGGAAAACTCAGGCAGAGCCCTCAAAGGAAACACTGAGAAAGTTTGAGGAAATAAATAGAAATAATTATCTCTACCTCCGCCCAAGCAAACAGGGCTCACGCTGCCAGCAGAACAAGCCACGTTCCCTCTGGAGAAGTGACAGGGAGAGAAGGGAGGATGCCAGAACATTTTGTTAAGGAAAGCTGACGAGGTTTCACGCTAACGAGGGTTCTCGAGGGATGCCACATGCCAGGTGCCGAGCATCTGGCACCAGGGCACCTGCTCCTCTTCTGGCCTTTGGACCCTCCTCACACTGAAAACAAACACTTTATTTTTACCCAAAATCTGAATTAATGGGAAAAACACCACATTGGCTCATGCAAGTTGGCTTCTGCTGTTGAAATGCCAGCCCTGCCTCTGCTGATGGGAACCCACAGCTTGGGCTGTGCTGGGATGCAGAAGGGGCACGAGAGAGCCACTGCCACCTCTGCCACAGGAACAGGGATGTCACTGCCTAGTGATGGGACACTGTCTGTATTTGATACAGGAGACCCAAGGAACTGCTGCACTGTGATACAAATCAAGCTTTCAATACATTAAAATGAAGCCTCTAAAAGCTCTCACCTCCAAAACTTCATTCTAAAAGTAATAAAAGTCAGGAAATTCACTGTTTGCTCCTGCTGTGGAGAGATCCTCTGAATAAAACCATGGCCACAGGGCACTGAAAGTGGCCAAACTGATTTAGAGAGGGGATATTCAGCTGCAAAAACATTGGCACTTGTGCTTTCACCTGCACAGGTGCTTCCTGCTCAGCCCAGGGCACAGCTGAGGACATGGATCACCCAGCTGTGTTGGCACAGCTGGGGGTCACATCATCTAATGGGGATCTCAGAGAGACTCCATCCATCCATCCATCCATCCATCCATCCATCCATCCATCCATCCATCCATCCATCCATCCATCCATCCATCCATCCATCCCCTCCCACACAGAATTGCCACAGCCAAACAGGGGCAGAACACTGAGCAGCCCTGGCCCCTCAGCCTGTGTGGGCTGAAGTGGGACACAAGTACCCAAAGGCAGCATCCCACCCCACAAACCACCAAGAACACAAGCCAGAGCAGCATGCTCACCCCACACACCGCTGAGAAAAGGCTTTTCAAGCACCAGAGCACAACTGAGGGAAGAAGAAACACGCACGGATCCTTTCTACAGCATCCTCAAGAGACCCAACCCCGTTATCTCAACCCCAGCAGGCAGGAGGACCCTGAGATCTCACACCAGGCTTCATTATTTCCCCTCTGACAGCTGATTAACTAATAAAGAGCTGCAGGGAGAAGCAGGTTCCCAGCAGCAGCAGCGCTGCCCTCTGAAGGAGGAAATTCTTTTTAGGGGTTTTCTGCTTGTGTGTGTTTGTGTTACAATGGCAGCAATCAAGCCTTTAGCCAAGTTACGATGTATTACCATAATAACTGCACTTAAGGCCCTGGGTGAGCTCTTTGCTTCCATTATCTGAACACCTTTTGCCAAAACACCCTCCCCTGGAGTTAAAGCAAAAGGTTTAATGCTGTGCTGGTCCACAGGGCTGATCTTTCCCAGGAAGCACTGCCACAAGCCCTGGGAGAGCAGGGAAGCAGAGATCCCTTCCCAGAGAGGGCAGGATGGGCAAACCCTGGCTGTGGTGTATTCCACAGGCAACAAAGCTGCTGGAGCCCTCCAAAAGTGGTTCAGCACCTCAGCAGCCTTCCCTGGGCATTTGGGGGATGCTTTTGACAGCAGCAACAGAGCAAGAAGCTGTTGAGTACATATATGAAAAACCATATGTGGTACTATATATATATATATATATATGTATCATATAAATCTAAATGAGAGCATCAAGGATGATGCACCTTGGGGACACTCCAAGCCAGGCAAGGATTCTCCACTTCAGCAGCCCACAGGAGATATCTTCCCCCCAGCCTGGCTGGTCTCCCTGGGAACTCACGTGCTGAGGTATCCTGGCCTAGTTCCACCCTTCCCAAGGCACAGGGATGCTCCAAATCCAGCCCCTTCCCCTCCGAGTCCCTGACCTGCTTCTCCCCAGGCCACAGGGGTTTCCAGGACAATCAAGAGCCTCTCTCCACGCTTGCCCTGAGCTGCTAATTATCAGTCCCTGCTCCAAGGGGGAAGGGGAGCTCACACAGCGTGGAAAAGCAAAGCGCCGAACCTCCGAGTGCTCGGAAGAATTTCAGCGTGGGGCCCTTCCAAACAGAGACAGATGGGCTGTGAGAGAGGCTGATTCATCCTCGTGGCCTTTTCCTCTCCTGCCACGTGCACTTCCCCTCGCAGTGACACAGATGTTGTGGTGGGTAAGCCCTGCCTGGGTCAGCTCTGGGCCCCCCTGGGTGCTCCAGCCCATCTTGCACCCCGTGCTGGGGCTGTGCAGAGTGGTGATGTGGGAGCCAGCTGGCGAGGGGGTTATTTATAGTTGAGTCATTTGATAGTGGGGGAAAGTTGGATTAAACCCCCCTCCCAAAGCCCCCAGCACTGGCAGATTTGCAGTGGCTCTGCTGGGAAGAATTGCTCCCATCATCCGTGGGACCCAGTGAGAGGTAGGCCTGCATTCCAGGCTTGGGAGCTCTGTAACAGAGGGACTTAAACGAGGTGGGAAGCAAAGAAAGAGAAAGAAGACATTTACAGGCACAGACATAGTCCTACGCACAACAAAAGGTGTGGATAAAAGGGTCAGGGTCAAATGTACCAAAATGGGAGAGTCAGAAGAGGCAGCATCACATGTTGGGGGCAGGGCAACATGGTGGAATCAAAGACAGGCCACTTGGCTCAAAAAACATTCCTTTCTCATCACCCACTCGTATAGAACACACTATTTTTTGGACACTGTGGTACCAAAACAACACAACATAGACCCCTGGAACGCCTGCAAAGATCAGACAGAGGAAAGAGCAGAGCTCTGAACACCCAGGAGCTGCTTCAGGCTGGGAGAAGCTTCAGCAGCAGACATCAGACAACCTTTTGTCTGGGAAACAGCTTTTGTTCTGCCACGCCAGGGTTGTCACAACTGGAGCGATGCTCCAGCAGCAGAGTCCACTCCTCAGGGCTCAGCACTGCTTCTGCTTCCCAGGAAAAGCTGAGGTGAGCCTGGATGGAGCCAGAATGCTGCTCAGGCCCTGTCCCAGGCAGGAGGCACCTCCAAGGCCACTGAGCCCCCATGGGGTACAAGGGCTCACCTCAGGTTGCAGAGCCCCGAGCACTGGAGCCCTCCTCCAGAGCACCACTCCCAGGGGGATCAGCTTTAGGAATACCAAAACATGAAATTATCTCATCTCTCATTTAAGAGCAACTGTTAAACAACACCACTCCTATTTATGTAAATGTACATCAAAGAACTCAGCACTTCTCCAGCACAGGGAGCCAGGAGAGCCAGAGAGTGCCAGGGAGCAGGACCCTGTCCCCTGGACCACTGCAGGCAGCAAACCCCAGCCCTGAGGGTGCTTTCAGAGCATGGGCAGGCACATCCCTGCTGGGGTGGCAGTGAGAGACAGGGCTGTCTGGCCTGACACAGGGGCAGAGCCAGGCACAGTGATTGGGAGCAGCCATCCTGACAAACAACCCAGTGCCCAAAGTCCTTCCAGCACTGTCCTTGAGACAATCTCATCTCACCCCCTCTCCCTGCAGGGCGGGCAGGTCTCTGCAGGTCGAGGCAAGACACCCCTCATCACACATCCATCACATCCACAACCTGCCACCCCCCAATTCCAGCTCCACAGCAGCATCCCAAATCCCCAGGAGAGCAGAGCAAAGGCAGACAGACAGACCTGAGGGGGTGTGTGCCATCCGCCGCAGGCAGGAATGGGGAACCAGGGACGATGCCTGGCACAGCTCAGCGTTCCCCTTCCATGTACAAGCTCTTCCACCCAGCAGGGGACAGGTTTTGCTCCGGTGGGATCAGCTCTGCAAACAGCAGGGACCGAGCTTGGCAATAGGAATAATCCAGGATGGGAAAGCCAACGGGATCCGCGTGCCGACAGCGTCCAGAGCCCAGCTGAGTACAGCCAGAGAGTTTGCTTTCCAAAGAAGGGCACAGCCAGGACTCCTTAAGATGCTTTCCAGGCCACCCTCCAGGAATTAGCTCTGCTCCTGCATAAGAGTACAGGCTGTCATTCCTGTGGAACTCGCTGCCCTTCTCCCTGGACTCCCACCACGAGGAGATTCTCCTTGGAAAGGTGTGACAACCCTCCTGGGGTCCCTGTCATGCCCCAGGGCATCCGAGGCAAAGCACAGGTATGGAAACAGTCCCAAGCTCATGGGCCTCAAATTGACCCCCTGCCCAGCCACAGGGAGAGTGGCATCTCCACATCCCAGCCCATGGATATCCCTGGATAATTGGTGATCCAAGAGCCAGTGAATGTGGGTGGCCATGGACAGAGCACCAAAGCCCCAAGGATGGCATAAATCGACATTTTTTTCAAGGAATGGGAATATGGGAAGCAGTGCTGCCAAGCCGAGTAAGTCAGCCTGAGCTGGCACATTTCAAAGAGAACAAGTGAACCCATGGGACACCAGAGTTCAGCATCAGTCCCCATCTCCCCAAGCCCTAAAGCAGCTGAAGAATTGCCAAGGTACGGAGAGGAGCAGGAGCTGCCCGCACGAGCCAGGGTGTGTTAGAAGTTGCTGTGCAACAGAGAAAGAAAATGCATTTTGAAAAATAAATAGAGCAGCCTCTGGGAAGCAGTGCTGGCAGAAGGCAGCCAGCCCTGGCTCCTCACTGCAGAGCACCTGGAATGAGGCAGCGTGCAGGAAAGGGCTGAGAGCAGGGTATTGCTGCTGCTGAGGGACATCAGGAACACAGGTCAGCTCGAAACCACAGATGTAAAGAGGATTCAATGTAGATAGAGAAGGAAAAATAGGGAAAAAGAGCATTCAGCTGTCCTGTGCACTGCCCTGGGAAAAGTTTGTTTGCCCATGTCAAGGCTGAACACGTGTGGTCCCGGGATCCCAGAATGATTTGGCTTGGAAAGGACCTTAAAGCCCATCCAGTTCAAACTACCCTGCCATGGGAAGAACAATTTTTTCCAAATATCCCATCTGTTAATGTGAAGCCACTCCCACTTCTCCTGTCACTCTGTGCTCTTCTTGAAAGTCCCTCTCCAGATCTCTCACAGCCTCTTTCAGCAGTGGAAGGACACTCAGCTTGGATCTCAGCATCACAGGGGGACAGCATCCCTTGGCCACGAAATCAATGTTTAACCTAGCAAAGGCAGGGAAAACAAGCTCTCATTTCCAACAGTGCCCTGACTGAGGTGACTCACGAACCACAATGTGTGTCAGTGCTTAATAGACCCGCACAGGTAATTATTCCATCCTGGAAACAGCAGATTCCCAGCAAAAGGAGTCACAGCACCCCTGAGAGGGGAAAACAAAGGGATGCTGTGAAGGTGAGCGACAGCAGGCTTTATTCTTCTTTGACTTCTGCTCACATTATGCACAAAAATTCACTGAAAAGGTCTCATTGTTTGTGCAAAAACGAAGACAATCTCTTGCACAAATTGCACACTGAGGAAGGGAAGGGGATAAAGGGTAAGTTTGTCCTGCCATGCTGGGGGGGGAAGAAATTCCTCCTGCTGAGGGTGGTGAGGCACAGGTTGCCCAGAGAAGTTGTGAATGCCCAATCCCTGGTAGTGTTCAAAGCCACTTTGAGCAACCTGGTCTCATGGAAGGTGTCCCACTCATGGCAGGGGAAGCTGGACCAAGAGGATCTTTAGGGTCCCTTCCAACCCAATCCATTCCAGAATTCCATGGAGAGCACATGCTATGCATCCTCCACTGCAGTCTTCACCAGCAGCTACAGCCACAAGCATAAGGACAGAACAGAGTCCTAAATCCCTGGTAAACAGAGCAAAACCTTCCTGATTCCACCTTAAAGGAGGAAAAGCAGGTTTTCCTTTTGCTCCTTCACCCAGGCCTTCTATAACCAGTCCCTGTTCTCCTCACACACCACAGAGAACCGAGTGGATTTGCCTTATCCTGGCTTGAGCAGGGTTGGGACAAATGGACAATAAAAGCAATTTCTTGTCCAGAAGCATCACATGTGCACAAACCAGGCCCTGGGGACTCTTCAGCAAGCAACCAGCTTCCCTACTGGGTGGGAAAGCATGTCCCAGGACTCTCTGCTCCTTAGGGCAAATAGTCTGGACCAGCCCCTTCCCTTCCTACCATTCCACATGCTTCCCTGTTCCTGCCATCCTCAGCCACTCCAAGCTGCTACACACCTCCAGAGCTCATCCTCTGAGCCCAGTTTCTCCTACACTTTGGGAGATGGGAGCAAAACAAATAAATGTTATTGTGGAGCTAAAAAGAACATTTCAGCAATCCCGCTTCTTCCACCAGGACTAATAATTTGGCTTAGCAAGCACCCAGTTCTCACCTCCTACTCAAAGCACACACTCCCAGGAAGTCCCAGGCACTGCTCAGGGGACACCACCAAATCCCTCAGGAAAGCCTGGCTGCTTCCTTTTGGCTTCCAAAGGCTGGACCCTGCAGGGGGCCATGGGCTAAGCCAGCCTGAACATGAGCCCAGATGCTTTGCTAAGGTGCCAAGTGAAAGGTCTGTGCTTCTGGAAAGTGTCTGGGCAAGAGGAGAGGCATGGAGCCTGGCATTTGGAGGCACTGCTCTTTTGGATACACCCAGCTGGACCCCAACCACCATCAGTGGCCTCTTCTCCCTCCAGCAACACAGCTTTGCCCCCAGCTCCGATGCCACTTCCCGCTCCAAAGCACAGCCAAGGCGATGCTGATCGCCCACCATCTCTGCTTCCTTACAACCAGCAATTCCAGCACCTCCCTTTGGACCAAAGCCACTGTCTTATCACTGGGCTCCCTCTCCTCCTCTAAATGTTTCTTCTTTCAACAAGAGCTCATCCAGCTCTGCTTTCCCCTTCTTTTCTCTGCTCGCTACAATCGCTGGCGCTGAGCCGCGACTGCCTTCCCTCCTTCATTATTTCATCTCTGCTGTTCCATCCCTCTGAAGCACGTTTCTCGGAATAATTTGTACCACAGCAGCCTTCCTGCCAGAGAGCTGCTTTGTGGGACACTTAAGTGTGGTGTAAATGAGCTCGAATTAAGGATGAGACTAATTCACGGAGCCGAGGAGGGCAGGCACAGCCAGGAATAACAGCCTGGCCCTAGCCTCCAGGCTGGCTCTGCCGACAGCTGGAGCCTGGGAAGATCCAGCAGGAAAAGAGCAATGCACATCCCATTTCTTACACCACTCTTTATATAAGATGTGCATCAGTCCAGCCCAGCATTCTCCACAGCCCTGGCTGAGCAGCCAGTCCAGGCACGGAGCTAGAAGGAGCTTTACTCCACTCATCAGCTCCATCTCCCTGCTGAAGTGATCCCCACAGCTCGATTAAATCCTAACTCCATCACAGAATGTGCCCTTTCACAGCAGCACGTGCCCTTGGAGCTTGTGTTTGCAAACATCAGCCCTCACACTGCGGTGGCTGCTCGCTGGTGGCCCCCTTATACATCCCTCTCCATCCCAGGGAAGGAGAGGCTCCTCCAGATGAGGCTCCCGCACAGGCCACACAGAGAGATCTTTTTACACCAGGGAACTGCCATCTGGAACTTTTAGACATCTCCAGGATGGCTGAGGCCCGGCAGCGCGAGACTGGCGGCGTTTGTCAGCCAGCCTGCACACACCGGGGGTTTCCTCTGGCATGGCACAGCCACCTGGCACTGCCCAGAGGTCCAGCACGGCCTCGGGCTCACCACCACCCCCACACGAGACACCAGCAGAGCCCACTGGCTTTCAGCCCCTTGGAAGCAGGGAGGGCTATTTCTGGCAGCGTCACTTCCCCTCTCTCTCCTCTTGCCCACTCACTCCTTCCTAAATAGCTTCACACCACTGATTTTTCCCATGCCAGCCGTCCACCGTCTGCCGCCAGGATTCGGAGCACCAGCAGCATGTTTGAGCTGGGGAGCACCAAGCAATCATCCTTCACAGCCCCTAGCTGCACAACTCAAAGTGGCAGCAACCAAAATCCATCCATCCCTCCCAGAAGGGTACCACGCTGACACATCCACCCTTCCCAGACTGATACATGACTCCCAGCCAACATCTCGGGTTTAAACCAGGTCATTTTCTTGCTTCAAACCTTGTTTGTGTGTCAGCTGCCAACTGAACCGCTTGTGAGGGCTCCAAATCTTCCTGCAGGGCCTGTTGGTCTGCCTGGGGTGCATTAAAACTCTGTCACGCTGCAGGCCAGCACAGAACCACCATTTGGGAATTCTATACTCCTGTGTTCCTGGGTTTCACACCCTTCCCTCTGTCTCAAATGGGCTGGATGGTCCCTAATAACTGGGTCAGCAATCTGTCACAGTCCCAAGCTGAAAACAGGGAGTGCTCAAAGCCTGTGAGCACCCAGATGGGATCCCCCGCCTCAGAGGGCACCTGGCGCAGGGTCCACGGGCTCAGCACTGCAGGACAAGGCTTCTCCAGCAAAACCAAGGCTTCCCCTAAAGCACTGGCTGCCAGGACCAAGTTTTTGGCCTCCCCAGCCCCAAGAGCTGCTCACAGGCTCTGCCCCATGGCCACACAGCTCTGTCATCCTCCACAGGCAATGCTCAGGTCATCGCCCTCTCTGCAAGAAATCATCACTGCACTGGGGCCCATGGAATCATCAGACTCAATTAAATGGTTTGGGCTGGGAGGGACCTTAAAGGTGATCTTGTTCCAGCCCCTCTGCCATGGCCAGGGACACCAGGTTGCTCCAAACCCTGTCCAGCCTGGCCTTGAACACTTCCAGGGATGGGGCAGCCATGGGTCCAGGAAAACAGGTGAAGGCAAATGGTCTGTCCTGGTCCTTTTTCCTGGGAGTGAACAACTCCAACATGCCAACAAGAAGGAAGCAGGCCTTGTGTCCAGAACTTTGCTCCTCCCTCCTCCCCTGCCCTTCTCATAATTTACTGAGGAAGCACCAGTTGGACATAAATCTGCCCCATCTCCTCCAAAAACACCCTTGAGCCAGAGCACTGACACCTCCACCTAAAACCAGTCCTGCACACGGGCCAGCCCAGTACAGACCACAGCAGACCCCTCATGTATTGCCCACCTCCCAGGCACATCCCACAGCCCCTTGGTGGGGGATCCCCAGCCTTGCACACACATCTTGGCTGCCTCTTGGCTCATTTCTAGCACGCTCAGCTTTATTTTGCAGAGAAAGCCTGGCCCCAGAAGCTCGGCAGGAAAAGCTTTTTAGCACCAGAGAGTGCCCAAGGAATGTGTTGAGCCACCTGCAAAGAGCTTCCCGAGCTGTCAGCATCCCTGCAGTGCTGGGAGGAACAAGACTCAAAGCCTTTGCACCCAAGAGACCCTTCTGGAGAAGCTTTTTGGAAGCAAGAATAATCTGCAGCAGTTTAAGGCTCTTTCCATCCACCTTGGATCTCCAGCCAAGGTGTTGAATCACCCATAGCCTGGTAGGGATCCAAGAGCAAGCCCAGGTATTCACCTCACTTCCAAGAGTCAAGGGTGTCCCACACTGCCCCAGCAAACTGCCAGGAGCTCAGCCAACACCTCTAGGTCAAGATCCCTTCACCTCCAGGCTTTCCCACCCCATTTGGAAAGCAAAGCACCACAGCCCAGACCCCACCACACAGCCTAACCCTCCGAATAAGCCTTGGCTGAGGATGCTACACACCAAGCAGTGCATCTCTAAAAGAGGTTTGGGTGCTTTCCACATCCCACGGGAGCTGTAACACGAGGCCAGTACTGACTGTTTGTAAAAATCTCAGCCTGCTGCGAGACGTAGAGCCCCGTGCACGTAGAGACTGCTTGAAATGGCTAACGGATTGCATTTTTTCCAAGCTTGCTACTTCCATATGCCAGGAGGAAAAAAAAAAATAATAATAGAAAAAAAAAGCCTAAATCAGAGCAGTGATAAATTTCTAAAGCTACTGCAGCAAGGGGGAAAAAAAAGAAAAAAAAACATAGCAGAAGCAGCCTCCCAGAAACTCCCCTGTTCTGCAAATGCCAAATTAAGTCAAAAGGAAGAGGAGGGGGAAAACCCACTTCCATAACAACATATTGTGGACGAAAGGACAACAGTAACCATGGCCTGTCACTGCTGCCATTGAATTCAGCATCCACTGCAGCAGCTCCTTATTTGAGAAGTAAAACCTGCACTTTCACCCCCAGGTCTGAAGCAGAGCATGGAAACACAGGCTGGCCCCACACTGCCTTGGGAGAGTGGGAAGTGTGCAGCCACCAGGGACTTAATGAGGAGTGGCAGGGATGAGAGTTCACCCTAAACCCAGCAGAACTGGCCTCATTTCACCCTTGTTGCTGGGCTTTCCACAGAGATCACTGAACCCCACCAGTTGATGCAGAGAGCTCGGACATCTCTCCCTGCTCACACGGTGCACAGCAGGGAACAAAAGGCTCGACCCCCCCAGCCAAACCTGCACGACGCTCCTCAGCATCCCTAGGGGCAGCTCTGACCCAGCCATAAGTTTTCCATCCAGGAAAGCCTTGGGCAGTGAGCCCTTCACTCGCAGGAGGGGAGGATGCTGGTGTGCACCACCCATGCCTCTCGCACCTCCTTCTCGGTCTCGCCCCACCCTGCGCCACCCGCCACGCCGGGATGGATGGATCCCTTCTGGATCCAAGGGGATCCTTGCTACAAACAGGCTCTGACCTGTGACTTCCCCAACTCGCACGGCATCATCCCCCTAGCCCCGAGGTGACCGATGTCGCTGGCATGTGACCAACAGCCCATCCCGCTCCGGGCAGGGCGACAGCTCCCCACAGCACAGGCAGGCACGAGTGGGCAGCTGAGCCGCGGAGTTTCGGCTGCAGCAAGCTCCCGTTCCTCTTCCTTGCGGGATTTCTCCGTGCGTTTTGCCAGCATACTCCACCCCGGGCTGGGGGAGGGCTGTGGTGCTGCCACCCCCGCTCCTTCCGTCTGCAGCACCCAAACAAGCCCGGCCCCACAGGGATGTTCCCACTCGAGCTCAGCACCCAAACAAGCCCGGCCCCACAGGGATGTTCCCACTCGAGCTCAGCACCCAAACAAGCCCGACCCCAGCGCAGGGATGCTCCAAGCCGAGCTCAGCCCCCAGGTCCCAGTACGGAGCTGAAAACACGGTGCCATCCCAATCCACCACAGTGTGCCCTGCAAACCTAATGATGCTTTGGTTATTTCTGAAAACCCTGGGGTCTCCAGGCAGGAAATCAGGGAAAATTCGGCTTGCTCCAGGGGAAGGGCTGGCCCGGCTCAAGGCACCGTGCTATGGAGATGCAATCTTGGCTCCGAACTAGAGGAGCAGCAGTGCCTGACAATTCCCAAAGCAGCCCTAGCCACTGAGGCTTCAGGAAAACACACACCAAGCAAGCTGTTGATTTACTGAAGAATCCAGAAAAGAAGCACGATGATGTGGAAAAACATGAGTTTGGAGAAGAGATGAGAAATGCAGCTATTTGACATTCAGAAGATGAAATAGAAGACAACAGCATCCTCAACTCCACCGAGCATCACTGAGAGGCCTCCAGAGTAAAATGTTCCACAGCCAAAACAGGGCTGGACCAGAAGTCCCTCCCAGTCCTCCCTCCTTGTCCCCAGTTTCATAAAACAGACAGACCTGGAAAAGTTAATACAAGAACCTAAGAGTTAATACAAGAGGCAGTGGTTTTCAGCTCGTTTTTTTACATGACAAACTAAAAGCCTCACACATTCCTATATCCCAATGCAATGTTTACATTCCTCGGCTGAAGGAAATAGCAGGAGCAGCCCAGAGCCTGCAGCGTTCAACCTCTGAATCCACAAAACTACAGATCCACCCCAAAACAAGGGCGGGGGGAGGAAAGGGATAAAAAAACTAAACAAAGACATTTAATGCCACCAACACACGAGGAGAACTTTACAAGTTACCCACACCCTCCAGCCCTTTGGAAACAAATTAAACACTCCAAGACAGCTTTTATATATTGTGCTAGGAACCATGCATGGCCCGAGGGAGGTGATTTGTCTTCTCCTCACAGTGATGCACAGCAATAGCCAGGGCAGCCCGGGTGATTCGGGATGTGCTCCGAGGCACCAGAATCACAGAGGCAGCGCCTCTTTCTGCGGCCACATCCACCCAGTCCAGCTTCAAAGAAGCCCCTGAAGTCGAGGCAGGGGATGGGGAGGTTATTCCCACCCCAACATGCCAGTGGAAGCTAGCCCATCACAACAAGGCAGCATCACCTGGGCAGATGGATAGAAACATTTCCCAGTGCAATCCCATAAAGCAATGGCAATAATAACAACGTGCTGCAAGACAAGGTGATCAATTCCTGGTGTAGCGTGTTGTGGTTTCTTGTGTTTTCTAATAGCAAGAACCCAATATCACCTGGAAAGAAGAACTCTCAAGGCTCAGTACTGAGTACTCTGTAGCTCCAGGAGCCACATTTCACTTATTTGCCAAGTCTGGTATGTTTAACATTGGAAAAAAGCCACCTGAATTATTAAGGGAACTGATGAATAACAGAGGGAGATGAAAACACCATCAGTTGCTCTCTCTCCTATCTACCCAACCTGATTTTTTCAGGCATTGAAATCCTTGCTTTGACTCTGCTCCTGCTGCTGGGCACTTCATTCACAGCATAAGCCTTTGTCAGTAAAATACATATTTGAGCCACAGAGCAGCTTCAACTTCTCTTTTCTTCACCTCACCCCAGCTCTCCTCAGCTGGCACTGCAGGTGGGACAGGGCATGTGCACATGTGCATCCATGTGCACACAGCTCCTTTCCCCTCTCCCCCTCTGCCAGGCATGGAGAAACATCAAAATCCCAGAGCCCCCTTCCCATCCGTGTCCTCCCGTGGAAAGAGGAGTCTTCAAGATGCCGAGGGGAAAGCACTGGGCTCTGCCTCCATCCCCTGCACCCCTGCGAGGAGCTGCCTCGGAGATGCACGCACGGGAGCTCCCATCTCCTTACCCAAAACCTCTCCGGGAAGCCCGGGCCCGGAACCTTGCCTGTTTGGGGCGGAGAGGCTGCGGGAGTAGCGCCGGTGGGAGGGTGCCCGAGTTCCTCCCTCCTGCTCTCCAGGAGCAGCTCCACAGCCCGGCAGCAGTTCCTGCTCCTGCCAGGGACAGCATCCCGGGATGAGCTACACGGCGAGGGGAGCAGGGAAAACGCCAGATCACATGGGAGAGCTTAACAAATTCAAAACAAAGAGAACAGCCTTTGGGGAAGAGAGCAGCGTAATTAAAACATTAATTCAGGTTACAGCTTTTGCTCTGGGCGAGCTCCAGTCACCCAAAAATCCCAGCAGGGGACAGCACCAGGTCAGAGCCCAGCTCTGAGGCACACCCACAGCCTTCTCCATCACCCCCTCTCCGAGGCAGAAAACCCACTTTCCTTCAGAGGAAATCATAAGGAAAACAAGCTCCAGCTCTCTCAAGCAGCAAAGAGACAATTAAATACCTGGAATAACAAGTAGAAAAAGGTGACGGCTTCAAGGCTAATAAACCCTCTGAGCAACACTAACTGCTCCCTGCATGAGCAAAACAGACAAAGTGACTAAAACAAAGTCACGACAGTCACAAGTGAGACGTGGCAGCGACAGGGTGAGTTTGGGCAGGAGGCTGGGAGCAGGCACTGGAACAGGAAGCAGGCAGGGCACACTGCAGCATCCCTGGCTGGCTGTCACCCGGCCACGGAGTGCTGGGAGAAGGGAAACACCACTCCAGAGGTCCAGCTCAAGAGCCTGGGCCATAACTCAGTGGGAGAAGGGTGAAATCCTGCAGCAGAGTGAGAAATTCTCCCTGAGAGATCTTTAATAACACACACAGGTGCTGCCTGCCCAGGGTGTGGGGCACAGGGCAGGAGAGATCTGCTGAGCAAAGGATGTCAGCTCCAGGAGATGCTGGGGGCAAAAAGTGCCAAGAAGGGGGGGAGAAGAAAGAAAAACATCGTTTTATCTGATGGAAACTATCTATTCCACCACAGCAAACACACTTCATTTCAATTTTGCTTTTTATATCACATCCACCACAGGAAAAACAGCACCAGATTTAAAAGATGGCTTTCAAACCTAAAGCTTCCAAACCTTCAACTTCCTATTGCACACACCATCAAATTTGGATGCTTTTAAAGCTTCTACCCTCTTCTCACCCTTTTTACTGGTTCTCATGATTTTGCATGGTGCAAACCAGCTTCACCCCACAGAAGCATTTCAACCAAACTGCTGCTTCCAAGGCTGGGGACATCCCTGTCTGTGGTCACCAGACCACAACCTGGTCCAACACATGGGATGTCTGTGGATTCCCTGGATCACCACACTGCACTCTGAGGAGCTGATTTCCTCCCCTCCTTGCTCAGCATCACCCCAACCCACAAAAAAGGCATTTAAGGGCATTCCTCACCCTCTGTGAAGCTGCAAAGTGCTCCAGCAGCACTTTTGATGCCCCAGGATCTACGGAGGGGATAGCCCTGAGACAACTTCAAGGGTGACAGCTCTGGGACAAGTCAGGCTGGAAGGGGAAGCAGGCTCTCCCAGAGCTCAGGACCCAGAGAGAGGGAGCAGGAGAGGGTTTACAGGACAGCAGGCAGTAGGCTGATGTACAGAGTGCAAGCCTGGTGGCTTTCCAGCCTGGATCAGAAGCAGGCTGGAAGGAGAGGGAGGAGTTGCACAGACAGGTGTGAAGGTGAACATGAATAAAGCAAAGCTCTCCTGCCAGGACCAGCTTTCCACAGGGTTACTGCGCCCATCCAGCTCCAGACCAGCTGGCATCCAGCCCATTCCTGCTGCCTGTCCACCCCAACTGACCTTGGACACAGTCCAGGTGCTCCCAGGCAAGGAAAAGGGCTGGAAGGACAGGCAGGGCTGCACTGCAGCCAGCCCTGGCAGGGACACCAGAGACCTAGAGCAGCCTCCAGGGCAGCACCAGCCACCAAAGATGGAATAGGGAGGCAGAAATACCACTGAACACAGAGCAGGGAGGACCAAAAGAAAGGAAAAGTAGAGAGGCACACAAAGGATCGGCGAATCCCCACATACATGTGGGAAAGCCACGTGAGCACCATCGCACCAGAGGACACCGGTGAAGGAGCAGCCACCACGTGCTGGCACAGAGCAAGAGATCAACCCAGTCCCCTCTTCCTCCTCCCAGGAATCTGGCACCCTGGAAAAACCTGCCCAGCCTTTGCATTCTGCAAACCTCGGCTCTAAAAATAAGCGCTGGGTGCCAGTGACAGATTTCGCGCGGAGCCAGCGAGCGCAGCCCACAGAACCAGACTCGCGGCGCGTCAGGGACAGCTTTTGTAAACAGGGCTGCTTTAAGGTTGCTTAGTAAGCCATAATCAGACATCCAAAGCCAGCGTTGGATGGGGCACAACTGAAGGAGGGACCTCATCACAGGGAAGAAATGGGGCGGGGAAAACTCAAGGGCTGGCCCCTGCTTCCCAACGCAACCCATGTGCCTCAACTCACACTTGTAAGATTTTAAGATGGAGTTTCTCACCCTGTATCACACCACAAGAAGGGTCCCAGCTCCAGCCATGCCCACAGCAACAATACTCCCCTCACCAGCTGCTTCCAGAGAGAAAAACTCCTATTTTTAGGCAAAGCAGAGGGTCAGAGATGGCCAGACAGACAACCCCACTGCTGGGGGCTGTGCACCACCTCCCAATCCCCCAGATAAGCGGGGTGTGATCCTTCCCTGGCTGCTGCAGCTGCTCCCTAGGGGCCAGAGTGAGAGGAAGAAGAGTAGCCCAAAGTGTTGCTCAGTTAATCACAGTAATTAGCCACCATCTTAATCGACTCCCATTAGTTACAGCCTGATTTTCTCAGGTACACAAGGTTTCAATTAAAACTCATCTCGAAACCAACGAGGAAGTACCACCCTGACCCACCATGGGGCTCATCCAGGACATGGGAACATGCCCAAGAGGTGTTCTTTTCCTTGCAGGACCTGGTTTAATTAATTTTAAGCCAGGTATGACTTCCCAGCCCTGCTTGGGAAGCCTCAGCAAGCACAACACAGCTTTGGAGAACAGATGCTGGAAGGCAAGAGTGGGGAGCTTTGCATTTTTCCCATCCAGTTCCAGGGTTTGATCCATGCCCTCAAGCGCAGACCAGAGATGGAGTTTTTCTCTGGATCACGGACCAGGTTCTCTCATGAGCCCCACTGAGACCCACAGCAGACAGGCAGCCTGGGAGCAGGATCACTGCCTGCACACTCACTGCCAGCCTGCACAGAGCTCTCCACCCTCCAGCACGCACCTCTAAAGGTGGCAGACAACACCTCAACACCAAACAAATCACCTAGCACAGACTGATTTGTCACAAGTGCCTGCACTGGTTCCTGTTGGAGGGCACGAAGCAGATGGAGCCAGGGCAACAAGGGGTTAAAGCCCACTTTCTGCCTGCAGCTTGGACAAACGAGGAGGGGGGAATGCAAATGGTCCTTGCTGCTCCAGGAAAACTTCACAAAAATATAGCCACAGCTTAATGAGCTCTCTCCAGGGATGTGCTGTCAGGGGTAAGGCTCGGCACTGCCCAGGCCTGCCCACACCTCTGTGCTTTGAGGCACCTTTCCAGCTGGTTTGTGCTTATTTATAGGCAGCAGTCCTTGGAGAGCCACGGGAGCAGAGGAAGCTCAGCCCCTTCCCCCCTGACAACTTTGAGCTTTCTGCTGCTTTCCCCACAGAGCTCAGGCTCAGACATCTCCAGCATCTTGCCAAGGCCGGGGGGCAGGCACTGCACGCCAGGAGCTTGGGGTGTTTTTATCAGGATCCCCCATTCCCTGCTCGTTAAGTGAAAGGAAATTGAGTGTTTTGGCTCTGAAGAAATAGAACAATAATCCTGAAGCAGGCTGGGATGCCTGTGGATGGCAAACTGGGCAGCAGCAGGGCTCGGTGCCTCTGCAGGAAGCGGGTGTTTCGGTGCCCGTGCTGCTTTGTTTAAACTGGAAAACCCAATATCGGATTTAAATCCACCAGAGGCGGCCTCAGAAGCAGGGAGCACATATCCCAACACATCTCTGCCAAAGAGGAGAAAAACAACCCTTCTGAGCCAAGAAATAATACAGCTGGGCATGACTGGAGGGTCGCCTTGACATGGGATTTTTTGGGAAGAATCCCACCCCTCCAGCAAAGCAAGGGACACACACCCA
>VZRX01006154.1:5939-59264 GCA_013398075.1 Notiomystis cincta
GAGCGGCGCCATCGCGCGGCTCCGGCTCTCCCCATCCCGCGGCTCCGGCTCTCCCCATCCCGCAGCTCCGGCTCTCCCCATCCCGCGGCTCCGGCTCTCCCCATCCCGCAGCTCGCCTGCTCTGCCGGGAGCCCTGGCTGCCTCTTGCTCCGGCGGTGGCTGGTACCGGGTGGTGTGACCTGCGTGCCATGGGCGTTGGAAAGCAGCCACTGCTCTCTCCCGCCCAGCCCCCTTCCTTCCCTTCTGGAGCAAGCCTGTGCTGGGCTGTGCTTGATGCCTCGGGAGCTTTGCTGTTCCTTTCTCAAAGCTGCTCAGCCCCTGCTGAGCTGGCCAGACTTTCACACATTGGTTGTGACGGGAAGGCTGTTTAGAGTTGGATAATGTTTATAAAACCGCAGAAATTAACAGAAACTCAGTGTCCAGGAGCAGGGCTGAAACTACCCTTTTAAAAGACAAAAAAACCCGAAACCAAACAAAACCAGACGTGAGTCAGCCCTGAACTGGAAGCTGTGAGCTGTCGCCAGTGCAGTGCTCTGGTCTGGACTAGCGACTCTTTTTGAGAGAGAAGGTGTGTTAGCTCAAACTCTGTGCATTACCAGCACAACTGCCTGTGGTTTAGAAGTTTTTGGCTGTGATCCCACTGGTTCAGAGCGGGGACAGAGCTTGCTTGCCTCTGCCTGCTAAAGACAACGTGGACTTGTTCTGAGTCTGTATTGTTTCTCTCATAATTACCATTTGATTAAAGCTTTTAAGATATGTTTGTCTTCTTAATTTGGCTCTAGAGTAGGGCAGGAGGCCCAATTCTAGTATACATACTTTGCTTTAAGCCCAACCTGGCAAAGTCTGATTACCTCTGAGATAGGCAACATTATGAATCAGTCCTGAGTGCTTCTGCAGACAAGCACATTCCTGCAGCAGAGCTCCCCTAAAAAATCCAGAGGCACATGGAAAAACAGCTAAGGAGTAATTAAATGTGGCTGTTCCTTAAGGAACAAGCCTGTAGTAGCAGCTCAGCTGGGCCCCATAAGCCAGGTACAGGATACAACTTCATCTCGTGCAGTCTGCAGTCAGTGCACTGAATGTAAGAGAAAGTGTGTTTGTATCGTTGCAGTATGTAATGGTTTTGGTCACAAACGGTGGCTGCAAGTCCTGCTCAGCCTTCAGTGAGGGTAAGCTTCTCCTTCACTGCTCTGAGCCTGGATATTGCTCCTATCTGTAGGAGGGGTTAGACAAAGATCAGTGGGCAACTCAACTCGTGCCTGTAAAACAAACCAAAAGGTTTGCAGTGATTGAACGTGTGCGGGCTAACTGTAGCTTGATGTTGGATGATGATGCTGGCATCAAATGTTAGTAGCTTACAAAATGAGAATAGCACAGTCAGAGCACTCATCACCCCAGTTAATCCACACACCGGCTAATACATGTCTGAATATGGCAGTGTTGGCTCAGCTGGGGCTTTGAAACACTCAACAGTGGTAGTAGGCAGGTGATGGGAGGGGGTGTGGCTGTCAGGACAACAATGGCAAAGCATTCCGTTCTTAGGCAGAAATCTGTCTGCCTCAGGCCACCAGCCTCAGGCCATAGGTTTTATGGCTGTGGGTATCTGATCTATCTTCTAGGAGGCCGTGGGGATTAGGAGTGACATGAGCCAAGAAATGAGTTCTTTGTACGAACTTGTACGGACTAAGACACTCTGTGAACTAAAAGCAGAACTGGTGTTTTTACCCAAGCCAGCGAGTCGCTTTATGGAAGCAATAATAAATTGCTAAGAAGAGGTATTTTGATTGTAGGAAGGAGTGTGCAAACAGGACACAGGGAAGCAGTTAGGCTTGCACTAGTCCACTAAATCTCAGCCTGCCTGGCTAAAGTGTTTTTGTTGGAGTTAAAGACCCCTCACAGGCAGGTAGCTGTTGAGGTCAGTGACTTTAGCACTTTACAGTAGAAAGGTGTTGAAATAAAGAGTGCCCTCATTACACTATTTATTTACGCTCCTCAACCAGGAGGATGTGACAAAATAAAAGTGAAAAGAAGTGTTTTCAGCAAGATTTGCAGTTGCCAGCCCATTCAGAGAAGGTGTACTCCATGGCCAGTGAGAAGTGTGTTGTAGTGGACATCGGCAGGGAAGAACAAAGCCCAGATGATACCAAGTTAATGACAATAGGAACCTCTGGTGACAAAGCACCATGCACTGGACCAAACAGCAAAAGTCTCCAAATGTTGCACCAGCAGTCAGCAAAGATGGATTTTAAAGTGCTAAATGTTGTTTGGAGTTTTATTTTAAGGTAGCTCATCATGATAGTTCTGGTTTATGTTTGTGAGGGCCAAGATTGTTTTGTTGCAAAAGTGCTGCCTTAGAAAGGATTTTTAAATAACTAAAGGAACACACCTGCTTCTTAATAGGGATTTTTATACGTACATTTTGGGCATTTGGACACTTGAGTGCCATGTTATCTGGTGCTGCTTAAAATATGTGTTCTGTATCTACGCATAAATACCATAGGCTATGACAGTTGCTATAGCAACTAAGCATCTACTATTAAATAGCACCCACAGGCTGAAAAACCATGTGCAGCCTGTCAGTACACAAGGTATTCCTTTCTTTTCAGCCAGCTAAGTACAATATTTTCATCTCAGGAGCTAGTCTGTTTCTGATTAATGTGTTTGTGCTGGTCATGTGAAGATCTTTTCTCCCCCATCAGCTCTACCTTCCTTTGAAACAGCAGATACTGTAAGAACAAAATAGCCTGAAGTGGTTGCAAGCTGAAGAAGTTAATGAATAATTCCTTTTTCATATATTTTTGAACATACATTAGAGTGTGGCTTTCAAATCTTTTAGTCCAGATTTGAGCTTGCACCTTTGCTGTTCTGCATCTTTTGATATTACAGTGTTTTGCTCTTGAAACCAGCCTTTCAGGAGGCACCGTGCTGTTCCTAGAAGCTGTGTCCTTGAAAATTACAATACCAGTGGGAAACTAATTTCTGCAGTCATGGCAGACTGGAGAGTTATAATTCAAAAGCACAGTTAAAACTAACAAAACTTTTAGGAATATGTGGTCCAGTTATTTATTTTTAAGCTTGCCTTAAAGTTGGTAAGCATTGGGACCATGAAATCTATGGGGGAAAAGAAAAGTAAGAACATTGAGTTTCATATGTGATAATAATTCTGGTGGTTGAGACTTCAGTAACAAGCTATTGACAGCATTAGTGTTTTACATTTTCCAAACCAGAAATATAATTTTCTTTAGACCCATCATAAATAACAAGGAGGATAAAATTAAGCATTGGTAAGAGAAATATGCTGGTTATAGAAATGAATGCTTTTACTGCAAATTAAAATGACCCTCTGTGAGCCTTGAAGAGTAGAAGGTGGCTGTGATGGCTTATTGGAATGTTTGGATTGTTTCCAAATTATGTTTGAGAGTCTGATGAATCAATAGGTTAAAATGAAAATGTGTTGTAGCCACAAATAATTGCTGATGTTGATTTGCTGGTGGCTTAGCAGAATTACACAGTCTATAAAAATATAAACTATAGTAGGAACAAAACAATTATAGTTTAATAAGAATATCAAAAAGTGAGGATAAGAAGTAGGTAAACTAAGGCATGAAAAGGCATATTAAAAATGTGATTTTTTTTCCTAAGAGAATGATTGCTAACACCTGTGTGCCTTGTCTGTTTAAAGGGTTAACCCAATTAAAAGTATGACTATGAACACAGATACAGGCTGTGAGCTGGTCTTGTTCTCTGTTCTGGTCCTGCACCTTGATGGGAATGACAGCTTTGACTTTTGTAGCAATAAAGGAATGTTAACTCCTGTCTCTTGGTGGTCTGCCAGTAGCCAGTGGTCTCCCAGCAATCATTTCAACATGTCTAGTTTTAATGGAATAATAAATCTTTAATTTGTGTTACTTACAAATAGCACCAAATGCCAACAGACTTGGGATAAAGTCGCTGGAGCTGCCGTGAGCAGAGGTGCAGGATGATGTGCAGAGTGGTTTTTCAAGGCAGAGAGGCAAAGTGGGGCTCATCAAAAAGTTGTTTAGAATTTGCTGGGTGTTCACATACTGCATGGGGCTCAGCTGAATGCCTTAGATGGTCTGCCTGCCTCCTGCCACTTACATACTCTCCATGGAATCATGGACAGATCCTGGCAAGTTCTGTCATCCTCCATTTTTTATTTTAATGCAAGGGAATTGTCTCTTTCTCCCCGTGATTTCCCTGTTTGTTTTCAGTTCTCTTTTTTTGTTGATTTTTTGTTTTGTTTTGTTTTGTTTTGCTTCTTGTTTCTCAGCCTGTTTGTAGCCATCCTTTGAAAACGGTTGTGTGTTTCTGCCATATTTGGATAAATCTTACAGCCTGATCTTGTGTCTGGCTCAACAGCTTTTTGTATGGTGAGCATGAACACACACACACACAGAGACTGTACAGACTGTTCTACCTAACAGCAGCACAACGGCTTACAAAGTTATGTTTTCAGGATGCGAACTTTAGGGATATAAGAGGTACTAATGTTTTTTTCTTCCACTGTGAAGTCCACCATGCCCAGCAGGAGAAATAGGGTAGAGTCTGGTGCCCTCTTGTGACTACCTTAAACTCCTGGAAAAACATCATCCTCTGACTTAAAAGCGGTCAGGGCTTGAATTACACTGGAAAACACAAAGAAACTTATCCTAAACAAACGCTGAAACTATAGGAAGCAGGAATTAACCTCTCAGTGTAATTTCTGAGGTGAAACTTCTCTGTGGTTTAGAATGGAGGTTTAGAATGGAGGCAGTCGACTCACAACCCATATTTGACTGATGTATTGAATGTTTCAAAATGTTGCTTCCATAAAAGCTTTTCTTCATGCTATTCAACTAGATATGACAATGAAGGATGGACAAGTCAGGGTTATACATTAATATTGTGCTACATCATGGAAGAATATGCCCAAGCTACATTTCTACATTAAAAACGCCCCAAATTCTCCAGATTCTGGGGCTTTGAAGTCATTATGATCTGAAACTATGGCCCAGCAAAAAAAGTTCAGATTCACATTTAATTTTCCACAGCCTTCAGGGTGGAGGATGGTTATTTTAATGGCTTTGGTTTGACCTAATATTGATTTATTTCTAATGAGTTTCAATATCTCCAGAGGTAAAATATATATATATATTCTGGGATTTTCTCTTGTACAGTGCTATTTCTTATCTTGGAATTTGACTAAGAACTTGTTCTAGTATTTGAAACTGAATGCTAGCACAAAAAAAAGAGAAATATTAAGTATCATTTCCAGCTTCTCCCCTCTCATGAGAAGGGAATATTTCTCATCAGAAAAGGGAATGACTCATCCTTTAACAAAGCATGAAGGGTCTACTCAGCCTCTCATTAGAGAAAGCCCCTTGCTGAGTTATGAAATCACACACACCTTTGAATTCTGCTCTTGTGTAAACTGAAGTGGCCCTCTGACCTTCAGTTTCCCATCAAACCTTTCTGACACTGCAGTCTGCCTGTGTCTTCTTTGCACCACTGTGTACAGAGGAAGATCCCCATTTGTCCTCTTCTTGTTCCTGATGAAGCTTCAGATTTGTTCTTGGCCTGTCTAGAATCTCCTGACTTTTTTGTTGTTGGTGGGCCATTCCCACAAGTCAAGACAGCAAGAAGCTGGTGATACTCCTGTTTCCCTTGCTGTTTAATGTACGTTTTTCTTCCCTTTTCCATATCACTCCATCCAGTCCTGAGTTTAGTTTGAGCCTTTTGCATTTGTCCCCGTTGGGACACAGCTGTGTCACCTGCAGTGAACTGCACCATTCCACTGAGAGCCTTATTTTAGGAAGGATTTGAACAAAAGAGTTAGAGACAGTTAGAAACCATGCACACAGCTAAATGGAAAATTCCAGGTTTTTTTAGTAATACCTTATCAAATGTCCTGTATCAAACATTGTCTCATCACCTATAAATGTCAAATATACAGGAATAAAAACTACCTGTAGTGGGTAGTGTGAGCCTCCATCTTCTTGACTACATTTAAGAAGGGCAACACTCCCCTGCCCCCAGTTAATCAAATAGGTAAGTGCTGTTGTCTCAAGTGTATCAGACTTACATTGTCAGAGACTCATCCCAGAAAACTGGTGCTAAGAAAGTGCTTCCCATCCCATGAAAGTAGTGTCAGGAAGGGAAGAGCTTGGGAGGCAGAGCCCACATGGATACATCTCCAAGAACCAGGGATTTTAGAGATTATTGCTGGTGGCCTCCTGTGTACAGCAGTGCAGTAGTGTTACTGATGTCTTCAGTCCCGTACCCAGATGGGTACTGTGAGCCTTGTGAGTGCTTGGTCCTGAGTGTTTCCAGTCTGGAAATCAACTCTGCAGATCAGTATCACTCTTACCTTTTGAAAACAACAAGAGGCCTCCAAACACCAGACTATCACAGAGAGGAAAATCCCAGCAAAATCCCCAAGGGTCTAATGCCCATGTCACCAGAAGGAGACACAAAGTTAAAATGAAAATCTGCTTTTTTTTTTTTTCTGATGCCCCAGCATAAATAGAAGCAAATAAAGTACTTTGAATCTGACCCTGAAAGTGCTGACTAATTAGAATTTGTGCTTTAATACCTTATATTTGCCTCCACTCTGTTCACTGCTCCATTGCAATAAGCTCTGAATATGCATAGACACACCTGCTCACAATTTCTAGTATCTCCTGCAAGGACTTGTATTTTAAAACAAAGAGCCAGACAATGCTCAAGGGAAGAAGTGTCACATTTTACAGATGGGGAACTGTGATACAGGCTGCTGCATTTCTAAATAGCTTTCTGAACATAGATATTTGCATATTTGTTCAGAACATCTGTGACTTAAGGCTTACAAGGCTTTTCAGGACTTTGTATATCATACAGCACACTTTTCCCACAGTATCTCTCTTCTCTTTGATTCTTCATCGCCCTCAAGAAAATATTTCAAGACAGACCTTTGAACATAGAGGGGATGCTCTGTGATCATGGGCTGAAATGCACGGGCCCTGTCACTGATGGAGACTACCAAACAGGATGGATCATTTCATGGTGCACTGAGAGGTGGCTCTTGTAGACAATATTCATGTGATGTTTTGCAAAAGTTTTGCCACATGTCTTATCATAGCTCCTCATCAGACTTTCTCTCTGTCTGAAAGGTTTTTTTTGCTTTCTTACCTCTGAGCATTTCTTACAGGATGGAGTAAGAAATTACAGCCCTAGAAGTTATCGGTGACCTGAATTACAAATGAGACATAATGAGTTCAGAGCTTTCTGTTTCTTACCAACAGCTCATGATGGCAGCTACTAACAGCTATTAGTATTAGTATTAGTATTAGTATGAGTATGAGTATGAGTATGAGTATGAGTATGAGTATGAGTATGAGTATGAGTATGAGTATGAGTATGAGTATTAGTCCAGTTTGGGATAACAGATTTCTCTTTTTGTGCTTCACATTCTTGTCACTTTGAATCGTGAGGCCGTGCTGCATCCCTGCTGCAAATAGAAGCGCCCTCTCCTGTGCTAAGGTTTGTTTTGCAGGGAAGGAGGGAGTGCAGTGCCATGCAAACCACCCCAGTGGGCTCTGAAAGAGATGGAGAGGACTGGTAGGTATCACATCCTCAAGACACTGGTTGCAGGAGACATGCTGGGAGATCCAGCTTTGGGGATGCTGGCACTTGTGTGCTTCCCTGCATGCCAAAGAGGTTAAAAATTATTGCATGTCTCTGATGCAATCCCCCCACTCTTATTTGTTACTGTTGGTGTGTGCTGGTTTGAAAGTAAGATGGGCATTCCAAACTGTCAGGGAATTTTGGCATTGTTTCACTGTACAGAGGAAGTTTCCTAAAAGACCTGTCCCACAGTGTTGAGCTGCAGACTGTCCTCACTAAGAAAAGCCATTGGGTTGTGGATGTTTTTGAAAGCCTGGTTCTGAGTCAAGATTTCATCACTCATTACCCAGCAGAAATTGTACATTAGGTGGTACAGGAGAGCAGGGACTGAGGCCAGCTACAGTGTCACCAACTGCAGAAGAAATTTGTCAGGCATAGAGTCTGAGTTCAGTCCTATGGGGTTTTGCCTGTTTTGTAGCAAAATTGTAGCAATCCTCTTGCAGCAAAATTTAATACAGAACATGAAAGTATTTCTTAGTCAGAAATAGAATTTTATAAGTGAATTACCCTAAACATTTACTTAAATTTTTTTCAGTCTTCAGATACAACTTAAAATTGATGAATAAGCAAACAAATCACATATATTGTCTGCAAAAACTAGTCTGGCCAGCTCTAGTTCATAGCCAGAAATTATTCACTTTGTGTTTTATAGTCATACTTAAAATAATCAGCAATGAGCTTATCTCCCAGCTACATTATAAATGTCTGAGTGACATGTAAAAGTAAAATAATGTTTTATTTATACAGTAGCCCACTCTTCTTTTAATCAAATGATAGTTATGCTTGAGTAAATTCTGAGTATAAAAGAGTGAAGTTTTCTAATCCCACACCCTTACACTAGTGAGCAGCTTACCTGCTCTGAGCCTTATGTGTGGAGACCTGGCCATCTAAAGACCAAATTGGGAGGCACAGCCTAGGTTTGGTTCTGTACTCTCTCTAACTCATCCTGCAGCTTGAGCTGAGTTGGGGAAGTTGGGAGCCAGATGCAAATGGCTGTGCTGAGAACTGCAGATCTGATGTAGCAGGTGAACTTCTCCTCACAGCACTAATCAGTCCCTGTGGGCTCACTGGTGGTGTCTCTGCAGGAGGAAAGGGTGAAAAGACCCACACAATCAATGCACCCCTCAGATGTGCTCTGAACTGAGAAGTGCCCTTTGCTGTGTATCTCACGTGTGCCAGCACAGACCTTTCCTTTGCCTGAGTGGCACAATCAGATACTGTCTGACAAAATAGATTGCATGCTTGACTTATCAAATAAGAAACAGTCACTTTATCTGATGGGATATTTTAACAACATGGAATGTTTCTTGATGCCCTCACTCAGCCATAAAGCTGCTTTTCTGTTTATCCAAAGAAGTCAGAATTTGCAGTTTTCCCATGTGGATACATTTCTTGGTACCAGGCCTCTAACTGCTTCAGTAATCTATCACAGAATATTTTAGTTCGGACAGCACCTCTGGAGATTATCTAGGTAAATTTTTAAGTTAGATCAGTCTGCACAAGTCTTTGTCACTTCTGAAGTGATGACACTTTTGGTTCAGAGTGTGTCTGAATAAAGAGACTCCAAGGATTTTGTCGTGGGATGATCTTGTATTCCCCATCACCTGCTGGAAGGTTTTTTTGTGCCTTCGGACTGCAGNTTTCATTTAGATGCATAATGACATAGTAATTTAGAACAGTGTGCAACTCCAGTAAGGCAGAAGATTTGCAGCTGTTGCATCAGAACCTGATAATCCCTGGGCCCTGCATCTATGGCACTGGGTACTGGTGTTGGTTCACAGAAACATAGAATATCCTGAGTTTGAAGGGACCTACAAGGATCATCAAGTCCAAGTCCTGACTGTGCACAGGACACCTAAGAATCACACCATGTGCCTGAGAGCATTGGCCAAAGGCTTCTTGAGCTCTGTCAGGGTTGGTGTTGTGACCACTTCCCTGGGGTGCCTGTTCCAGTGCCCAGGCACCCTCTGGGTGAAGAATCTTTCTCTATCATCTAACCTAAGTCTCCTCTGACTCAGCTTCAGGGCATTCCCTTGGGTCCTGTCACTGTCACCAGAGAGAAGAGACCAGTGCCTGCTCCCTTCATTCCCATCATGAGGAAGCTGTAAATCATGATGAGGTCCTCCCTCAGCCTCCAGGCTGAACAGACCTCAGACACTCCTTGTAGCCTCCCCTCCAGAACCTTCACCATCCTCATGGCCCTTCTTTGGTTATTCTCTAATAGCTTAATGTCTTTTTTATACTGTGGCTCCTAAAACTGCACACAGGACTTGAGGTGAGGCCGCACCAGTGCAGAGGAGAGCAGGACAATCCCCTCCCTTGACATTCACTTTTTATAAAAGGAAAAATATCAAAGAGGTTTAAATTCATTGAGGTCAATATCTAACTTGCATCCATTTCGATCAGTTCAGAACCCTGTGCCTCTGGTTTCTTTTAAATTCAGTGCTGTTATTCATTCGAGTTTGCTTTCAGACTATGAAAATCCTGAGGTTGGGGCAGTTTGCATGAGCATCTCCAGAGATGAGTCAGAGTGCTCTCTCTGCCTGGCAGTGGCTGCCATGAGCCGTGTTCTGCTGCTGCAGAATTCTTCAGCAATGAAAAGTTACAGATATCCAGCACTTTGCAGGTCTCTCCTTGATGTCTTGGAGATTTTGATCTCTGGGATGAGTATAAAAATAGAAATCCAGAATTTGTTAACTAGCACCACAACAGAATTTCACATTTTTCCAAGAAACGACTTCCAATTTAGTATTATGTGGACTATTTTTGAGGACAAAACCATTTCATGGATAAATACCAGAGGAGTCATTAAATAATTAAAAAATAAAATATGTAAGAAATATAATAAATTGAGGATATATAATTGGCATAATGGTTATTTGCAAAAGTATAAGAATATATAAGAATAAAACATAATATACAGAAATATCGATGGCAAGTTTAAGATAAAAAATGTACTGTATTTACATTAAGACTGGTTAATATTAATTCAATGAAGAAATGTCAACATCAATAACAATTTCAACATTTCACAGAAATACAACACCATAGATGAAATGGAATGATGCTGCAAAACACTCTACAAACTTGTACTCAAATTGATTCATGATCTCTGTCTGTTAAATCTCATAAAAATATGAAGAATTGCTTAGATAAACACTGCCAGATTTATATAATTCTTATTTTTAAAATTCTTGTTTGAAGGCACAAGGACCTACTATCAGTAATTTATTAATAAAAAAAGTGGCAGCAACAACAAAGAAATTTGCCCCAGCATGTCTGAGGGAGTTCCCAGCTGTGGGGAGGAAGGACTGTGCTCTCTGGACTGCCAGCCTTCCATACCATCTGTGAGCCTGCCCATATCTTCTCCACACCCCTACACAGTAAAAGTGGGATCAGTAACAAAAGGGAAGCTTAGTCAGAAACGAAACACAAGTTCAACAAACATTTGGAGATGGCATAAAAGCATAAAAGTGACTCCACTTGGAAATGTATACGTTTTCTGTATATTTCAGTGCATTCTAGATCTGACTGCAAAACAAGTAAAATTTAAAAATTGTAGCAATGTACATTTTAAGAATTTCAGGACAGTGCAGGATCTTGACTACTGGCAACAGCAGTACTATTGGTCTGTGTTATCAGGCCATTTTTGTGCCCTCTAATTCTCCTGGAATGTGTGATATAGCAAGGCTCTTGTTGAAAGACTTAACTAATTTTTAATATTTTCCACTGGTTAACCACAAACGTTAACCAGCAGAGCACATGTATGAGAACCTGAACATGTACTTCCTCAAGAAGCAAACTTTCAACTGTATTTTCTCCTCAGCAGTGCTTTTTTTTATTTTGCTCAGAAGATAAAACTGGTTTTATTTCATATGAGAAAAAGAGTCAGTCCAAAAATTAGCTTTCGAGATCCCAATTTGAGTCAAAGTAAGTTACTTAGTTTATTCCACAGATCCTTAGTGAAGCAGTATTTTCACCAATGATACTGGTGTGCAAAGTTTATTGTAGGAGACAAACAGAAATGTGAATTATAGTGTCCTCAAGGAGTTGCTTGCCCCTGCAGGACGTGCAAGATGATGTCAGTGTGTAAAGTCTTGTGTCCTACTGCTGGCATTGGGAACTTCTTATTTGTTCCAGCAGCTGCCAGTTAGCTGCCACCTTCCTGGTCTCTGCCACCAGTACAGGCCTTCTGAATGTTGGGTCAATGTTATTTCTTTGTTGTCTTTTCTTCAGTGCCCTTCTCCTGATTCTTTTGGCATTTCCAATTATCTGTTGTCAGTCTTGTGACAGTGGATGAATTTAGTTGGATGAGTTCAATCTCCGTCTTCTCAGGTTTCTACAACAGTCTTCTCTGACGTTTTCACTGGCCAGCACATAGATGATTGGATCAGCAACTCCATTTGCAGTGCCTAAACACAGGAACACTGTAAAAACTGAATAGATCTTATTTTCAAATGGACATGGGCAGTCCTGATGAAACACAAAATATATGGCTCTTATTATGAGCACAATATGGTATGGAGCAAAGCAGATCAAGAAAATAACAATAATGGCAATAGCCATATACTTCACTTTGGCTTTCTGGCGACAAGTCAGGATGCTGCTCCTTTTTATAGTTTGGAAAATTTTGTAGTTTGTAAAAATGAGGATTGCGAAGGGTATGGGAAATCCAAAAAGGAATCTTGCAAAGCTGAAAGAAGCCAGTAATATGTCAAGGGGCACTGTCTCAAAGCAGGTTGTCACATTTGTACAGTTTTGCTTATTTTCCATGAAAAATACCGGAGTGTGGATTACTGCAACCACAGCAAAGATAATACAGACAATTACGATGGCCTTTTTCTGTTCTCTTTTCCCCCTTGATTCCAGAGAATACACCAGTGCCACATAACGATCCACAGAGATGCAACACAAAAGCAGAATGCTGATGTAGATATTGCAGAAAAAGATGAATCCTATTATTTTGCAGGCAGTGTAATTCATGGTCCACTTGTGCTCATTTTGCACGTAGACAATCCAGAATGGCAAGGTACTTAAATACATCAGCTCACACAATGATAAACTGAAAATGTAGATGGCAACTACTTTCTTCCTTTGGATTTGTACAAATGTAAGCAGAGAAGTTAGGCAATTTGCTGGAAGGCCTATAACAAAAACGATGCTATAAACAGCAACCAGAAGTGTCTGACTGTCTTTGTAGGGAATATCTGGGCAAATGGAGGTACAATTTTCACATCTACAATCTTCCATTGTTCTTTTTCCAGCTGGTGTTTCCTGAGAATCAGAAGACAAGGTGGAAAGTTAGCATTGCATCACTTAAAAATGTGTCAGTAATGGTTATGGTCCCACAGGTGCCAACTTGACCTGCCAGTGGAGCAAGTGGGATGGGGGATATTTGAAAGGTGCCTCCTCCAACAGGAACTGAGAAAGAGAGGGTCACATCCTTCCACCTCTGAGAGCTGGACTGGATTCTGGTGGGTATGTAGAAGCTCTCTCAAGGAGAATCTGAGGTTTTGTCCCTGGACATAAAATCATCCATTTCCTTTCTCTCAGTTGCCATTCTAAGATGATACTGTACATTCTAAAACTGCATCACTCCTCATGCCATGTATCACCTGCACCCAAAATCTCACATGGGGATCAACCTACAAAAGTGAAGTGAATGAATATGAAGTTGTGGAGCAGCTTAGACACATTTGAAAAAAAGCTGGATTCAATATTGTCCCATGTTAAGAATAACTGGAGAAGAGAATCCTCACTGCTGTGTGGAGAAGATGGTGCAGTACTCAAACCAGTGACAGGACCTGAGGGAATGGCCTGAAGTGGTGTCTGGGGAAGTTTAGGTTAGATAAGAGACAAAGGTTCTTAACCCAGAGAGTGGCTGAGCTGGTGTTAACTTACAAACATGGTGGTTTGCAATAGGGGCTGGTGGTGACAGATTTTTTCCTACCTCTGAGCATCTGTCACCTTTGGTGGAGGAGGAGGGGTCTTTTGTAGGCCACCTACCAAACCACAGGGTGCTTGATTTCAGGGTCAGCAGTGGTTCTCTGCCCAGACCTCATCTATGAACTAACATACAAGGCTTGTCCTTGACTCAAACACACCTGGTGGTGTGAGAGCTGCTGTACACCTGCACACCACAGAGGGTCGTGGGCACCTCCCTTCTATGGTACAACACAACAGGTGAATACAGTCCATAGTCAGGGCAGGGATGTGGCACATGTCACAAGTCACACACCACCTCAGTTACTCATCAGCTTGTGAACCCCACACATCTCAATAAAAACACCTTCAGGAGTGGTTGAGGGTGCTCTCTCCTTCCCTCCTCCTGGATTTGCACACTTCTCTTGAGCATGTGCTTATCTGAATATTCTCCTTCCTCTATGGCTCCTGCCAGAGCAGTCAGTGATGGGGCAGGATAGGAAGTGGGAGAAGAGTTCTGTGGACACATGGCTTCATTATTTGTTTGTCTTGCCTCCTCCCCTTGCACTTTTGCTCCAAGTCTCCTTCCCATGCTCAGCACCCATGAGGGAGCCTCAGGAAGGAGATGCCTGTGACTTTCTAAGCTACCTGCTTGGAGCAGGCACTTTTCCTTGGTGTTTGGCACATGGACTAAGCCACAGGGCTGGGGATCAGCTGAAGAGACCTTCACCCTTAAATGGCTGTCAGTTGCCAAGTGCATCATAGGCATGGACTTACACTCCACAGGAAAAAGCAGGTGCTGAAGGACTGCCCTGAAGCTTTTGCCTGTCAGTTTGGGAGCTTGTATTCTTCCTAGCAGGAATGCTCTAAATCCCAGCCCAATATAAGGAAGGAGGTAAGGAGGCCACCCATGTACTCCACTCCACACCTTCTCCAGGCTCTCAGCCCTGTCTAGAGAAGAATCTTCCACTGGCTACTGCATCCATCCCCAGTTCAAAGCTTCACTTGCCTCCACTCAGTTCTCCAGGTCTGCAGAGGGGTTTCTCCCTCAAACTGAAGACCACAAAGCAGCACTCAGCAGATAGTTTACGAAATTTCTCCTGGTGACATTTTCCCTTGTGTTGACACACCCTTAAGGAGAAGGAAGTAACACTACTTCCTAAAGTCAACTTCTCTGTACCTCTACACCCCTCTTCAACTGAAAGCACATCTATATATTCTTCACAGACCTTTAGAGTTTAATAGTTTGATACTTGGCTCAGCCTAGAAGATTCACAAATCTGTTTTCCTCTGGGATGTTGAGGCTAACCTGCATCTCAAATATAAATTCAAATGAAAAACAATAATAATTACACAACTGAAAAAACTGCACCATTTTCTATTAGTATTTGTGCTGATCAGTTTTGGTTTGAACACCAGAACTCAAGAGCTTTATCAGACCCAGCAATTTTCAAGCATTTATGAAGGGTCAAACGTAGCGACGGTGACAGGGATGAGCAATATCCAAGAACACATTTGTGAGATACAGACTGTTCCAATGAGTTATCTTTGCTGCCCTGTATCTGTCAGTTGAGCAAACCTCTCCAAAGCAGCTGTTTTCACCTTTCTGTGGCCTATCCTGATATGCTAGGTCTCACCAACCATAACTAGGTGTTACAGCAGGTACTGGCTGTGTTTTGCATCAACAGCTCACTGTATTTTTCTCAGCATCTGAGGTTTCTGGCTCTGTGAGAGTCACTGCACGAGACAAACCACAGTTATCATATGCATGTTTCTCACCTTCAAAACATCTTCTCTTCCAGGACAGATACATCTCCTCTGGTTCAGGAAGCACCTGAGCACAAATCACTGGAAGATGGAGTAATGCACTAAGATTTGCTGCATGCCTGCTCTGTATTTACACTACTCCATTTCTAATGTTCTTGTGTTGTGTCCACTGTTAGATAAATAGATGATTACATTTCGTACTCCTAAAATGCAATGGCTCCTGCTGCACATTTGGGCCTACTGCATTAATCTTTTCTCAAGAAAAGTAATTTCTGCAACAGTAAAACTATAAAAAAAAGGGAAGTGAAAACAAGCAGGAAAGCAAAGTCTTTACTTTGCCTATTTTTTTTTTGTTATTTGTGTATGTACTGCTCATGTGAAACTGTTTAAATTTCCAAAGGAGAAGTTGGAGTGATAAAAATAACCACTATTAGAAAAAGTAAAAAAACTCCAAAAACCAGATATGGCTACAAGAAAGAAAAGGATAAGTCAAAAAAAGGCACAATAGTTGGACAGAGACTGGTTGAAAGTCTTTGGATTAACTCACCTGAGATACACAGGGACAGAAGAAGAAAAAAAGGACAAAGTAAAACCCATAACATGAGTACAATTACATGAGCAAAGCACATTAATTCATATATTTTTTTTATTTTCTAATATTTTTCTAATCATCTGTCTCTGCCAGCGATTACTGTTAGAGCCAAAAGTTTTGAGGCATTTATGTAGATATTAAGAACAATTTAAAATAATTGCTTTGATGGTTAAAATTAAAACAAACTTTCCCTTCACACCTTCCTTCCTGTCCCCAATATCTGTAGAGAAAAACAACCTGCATGTCTTAAAGCATAAATCAACAAAAGAGGAAATGAGTTTCTCCTGAGGGATTTTGTGTGCTTTCCATAGTAGAATGTGGTACTGGAAGTATTTGACACCAGGGTGTCACTCAGATCTAATATTGAAACCCACCAGTTCCCAGATGTGACATTTATGTGGCCTACAGTGCTCGTCACCAGCAATGTCCCTCCTCCAACGCCTGAACCTGGGCTTCTCCTCCTCACACAGAACTTACACCTCCTGCCTGGAAATTATCCACTCACAAACTTCTGTCTCTCTTAACTTGAAAGTGAGAAATTGCTGTGGGTTATATGCTCTGCTGTTCTTGAAAGAAGGAAAAATGTTTATGATGTCTTTGAGTAGAAATAGATCATGGCCCATTTGCCCAGCAAGTCAGCGAATTTCTTTATTTTTTCCCCATTATTAATAAATGAATTGATAGAGGAAGTCACTCCTGTAAACAAATCTCAGCATAAAAAGGAGAAACAGCCATGGCTCCACTTGGTTACCCATCAGACTGATCATTTTTGCACAAAACATAGCGGGATTTGAAGCTTTATAATTTGAATTTGAACCTAAACCCACATATTTTCAAGCAACATCATTTCAAATTAGAATATAATATATGAATATATAATCTTAACACTATATAGTTTCAAAACTCTGTTTAGAAAAAAAAGTATTTTCAGGTACCCTGGGAATCCAACTTGAGCATTATCCTTTATCCTAAACTCTGTCCTAAAATATCTTTCCTTCACTGGTGAAGCAGGTGACCTCTCTCTTGACTAGTGCTGGTTAAAATAAGTTATGGGGCATTTATAGGCTGAAAGCACCAAGACCTTGGGATTAGTTATACAACCTTAATATTTAATTCTATACTGCAGATATGAGATATAATGCAGATATAAGTAGTTCTTATAAAAATATTAAAGATAATAATAAATATATAAATAAAGAAGATATTTGGTAGAAGAGAGAAATTATTAATCAATTGCCTTTCAGGAGGGGAGGAGCTCAGCAATCTTCTCTGGTGAAGGAAAGACTCTTGATTAACCTCAGGATAACGCTGTTCATAGATGTGAACTCTCAATGACTGTGGATTTTTAAATACCTGTGTGCAGGTTCTTACATAGATCCACACATCCACTTCCCCCTTTCCACAATCTAGGAATCCCACAATAGTACTAAATGTGCTAGTTTGCTGAAATGAGCAGCTGTGCTATTACTAAGGGACTCTCTCATGATTCAGGTTTGACAAAGGACCTAGTTTTACAGAGGGATCCTTCCTGGGTGTCCTAGTGCCCTGTTACACTAAATGGAGAGGGATTGCACAGGAGAGAAGAATGTCTGATGAGTGGGAGGGAAATATGTTGACAAGAGATCCTGATACTGGGTTTAGAACATGTTATTCAACAGGTATAAAAGTGGGTAAAACTGTTTAAATGTCATACATTGTATGTAGGTAGGGGAAGTTCACAGAGGAAGACCCCAAAATCCACCCATACCAGGGGACATTTTTCTCAAGTCTCATTATCCAAAGGCTATGTGTAATGATTTTGGAACTTTGGACCTAGCAAAGTTTCTCAGTCCTCCCTGAGAGCATCAGAATGCAGCTATTGCAGGGCAGATTTACTCCCTGGTAGCTACCAGCTTGTGTGGAAAAGATCCCAGAGCCAGAGGAATGGCTCCATGACCAGGAGAAGCATCAGGAAGCTGTCATCAGAAAAGCTGTCATAAATTTGAGGCTAAACTATAAAACCTGTCAAGTCAAAAGGCTGAGGAAAGTGTAGTGGTTGGAGCAGTGGCAGTGAAAGCGAGCAGCTGAGAGCAGCTCTGCTTCACACCCTCTTCACACCTGAAACCATCAGGCACTCAAGCTCAGGGACTCCCTAAAGCTATTGCAGCTTAATTCATGGCCTTGGCACTGAGGGCTAACTGTATATGGCTTTTGTTCAAGAAGTGGCTCATTTGGAAACCCAACTGACCAAACTTTCTTACTGGCTCGTGCTGGAACTACAAAATTTTAGAAGAGGATGAGAGGGGTGACTCCCATTCCTCTCTCCTGCATCAGGGTGCTCAAGGATGCTGAAGCACAGCCAAGTGCCAGCAGATTTGGCACTAAGGGCTTATAAGTGGATGGATACTGCTCTGGATTCCCAAAAGAGCAAGCTGGGATGTTGGAGAACAGGCTGGGATATTGGGGAACAGTCTGTTTGAACAGGGTGAGGAGGTCTGGCTATACTGGTACACTGTTACAGCTGAGTGTATCTAATTTGCCAGGTTTAAGGAAAATCTGACTTCAAGCCCCTGAACAAAGAAGCACCAAGATCTGTGTCCAAACCCACAGGTGTACCCCTTAGAAAAGGGTGTTCTGTTATGCTTTAGATTTTAGGATTTCCTCAGCAGCTACTTATGGATATCTTCCTCATTCTTGGTCTCCAGGCCTTCAAACAGGAGACTCCTGCCAAAGCTTTGGAACTCCCAGTTAGAAACACACTGAGAGCCACAGAAAGGCCCAGTCCAGAGCCATGTCCACCCCAAATTACTGTGACTCAAAGCCATCTCTGCAGTAGCAACTGTTCAGTTGGAGTTGCTGGAGATTTCTGGACTGAGTTCATACATCTCACCCTTCAGTGAGCACTAGCATGTGTAACATCTGGACCAATGCAGGGCATTAAGGAAGATCTTAAGTCCTGGGCAAGCAGAAGACAGCCACAGCTGCCCTGTGGCCCAGAGAAACACTCATTTCAGCTGGGAGGAGCATCATTTGCAGACTTGTGAAGGTGGGATCTCCTCCAGGGCAGGCAAGATGGTCAGCCTGGGAGCAGCATGTCCAGGCCTATGGCTTGTGGCATCCCTTAGCTGGCACCTCTGTGCTCCTGTGGGGCCTCTGTTGCAGCCACACAAGAACAGGGCAGTGTTGTAGCAGAGCTGATGTGAGTTTCAGTGACAACAACATCCTTCCTTGTAGTAAGTGGCTTTGCTTTTTTAGAGTTGGCTGCAGCTGGTGGGTGGCCTCTTCTGTTTCTGGTCTCTTGGTTTGTTTTTATTAATGGTCAAGGGTTGTGTCTGACCACAATGTGGTCTTGTGTGCTCAGTGCTGAGCCCAGGCTCTGTCCTTCACTGCTTCACTCTTTCCTTCACTTGGTCACTGCCTGCAGCCTGTCATCACCTGGGTCTGTCTTTCCCTGTGTGTGGTCTCTGTACCATGACAGTTCATTCCTGCCTTTCACCATCCTGCTGCTGCTTTTCCTCCCTCTGTCCCAAGGCAGTGGTTTTCAAACCACTGCTGTCCCAGGAGATTCACAAATGGTAAATAATACCTCTTCTGTTGCTCAAGCTCCTGGAAGTCAGAAGATGCTGCATAAGAGGCAAGTGTCCATTGCCACCAGGCAGTGCCACTTACAGAGAATATTTATTCATAACCAAACTCATCTGATCAAGCTCCCAAATTCACAAGCTTTCCCTCGTCCTCCACTGACACCTTCACTGCATCATTACAGTCACAGGGATCATAGGCTGTTTCTGCACGCCCAAAATGTGTTTGTCTCTTTCATCCCTCTGAAATCCCCCAGTCAGAGCATGGCTTAACTGTGCTGCAAAGAGGGAGCACAGATAGGACAGCTTCTCTTTGCCAGGAGTAGGAAAATGCAAAGAGAGTGTTGAATTTTGACCTTGTGACAGGAGATTATCTCTCCCTGATATGGATCTTGGCACTGCCCATGTGGGTCTGTTTGGAAACTGCTGTGATAAAGCCTTGTGAAAAACACAAATTGTGTTTAACAGTGCTCTGAACATAGACACAAATATTTTCACCTTTTCCATTTACCATGAAAACACAATTTCTTTGTTCCCTTTTGTCCTATAATTTGCTCTCAACTTAATTGGAGAACCTCCATTTTCCTTTTCAACATCTGGGTCACCTCCTGCAGCTACCTACTCCCATACTAGCAGCAGGGCTTTCCCCTTAAGATTTTAGTAATACCAACACAAACTGTGACACTCAAAGATTCCTCTTTGCATGTACACACATCTCTGCTGTCTCTGTGAGCCCACTCACTTCTCCTAAATCTATGGTGTCTTGTCCAAATCCTCAGCTCTGATCTCTTCAGGCTCTTTATACATCTACCACAATGAGCATCTCATTCTTTGTTGGCACTCTTAGTGTCTACCCTGGAAATTATGAATGTAAAAATCCAGTTAGTAGATATTTCCCAAAGCGTCCTGACGCTTGACAGCAAACTTATTTGTGTGATCACAGCAAGGTTGTGAGATCAGTGTCTCCCAAGAGGCTGAACCTGGAAGAGCTGTCTGCACCTTCAGGCAGAAATCTGTACAGAGGGGTTGTCCAATTCAAATTCAGAGATTTCTTTAAATATAATGTCCTGTGTACAGAACTTTAGAAAATGTCTCAGAAGAAAATCAGTCTTGCCCGTTATTCACTAACTAGCAGAATAAGTGGTTTTGTTTTTTCATTTTTTTTGTTTCCCTCCTACACCCTTCCTCCCCAAAATGAAGTTACTGAAAATTAAAGAGCTGCTGGTTTAGAGGCAGCAACAGATCTAAATGGGATTCTGAGAAGGACAGGTTTAAAATAAACCCAGGTGCTCTTTGGTCATTGGCAAAGTAGTCAACTCTGAAAATATTTGACCAAAAAAAAAGTTAATTCTAACTAGAGACAGCTAGTCTCCACATTCCTGAGTGCCAGAGACCAGCAGTGCTGTGTGAATAAACGGTGGAAAAAAAAGAAGCAATGTAGTGTATCCAATTAGTCTCTATAGACCAGCAGGTAAACCTGACAATTAAATGCCTGCCTTGCTTTTCCAGCAGAGTAAGGATGAGAGGAAAGGCTGGATGTGAATTCTCCTGAAAAGAAACCCAGCATTCATATTTCAATTGTAGTTCTGTATTCATGCCACATGCACTGCAGTAATAGCTAAAACTAACCTCACAGCAACCTCTATTCTGCCAAAATCCTTCAATCCTAATAATCATCTATCCCTGACTGGAACTAAAGTTGATTTCTAAGAGAAATATGTCTTTTATAGGAAAAGGAATTAGTAAGGAAGACAGGTAAGAAGGACTGCAGCAACTGCAATTAATTAATGCAGACCCAGCAACTTTATCAATCACAAGGACATTTAGACTATGGTGAAGCATGATCACATTTTGCTTTTCTTGGGCACAAACACACAGCATGGAGGAACAGTGACCAAAGCAGAACACAGGAAAATGCTGCTGAATAGAAGCAAAAAAAAGAATGCCTCGATTCAGAGATGGAACACTTACTATTTTTTTCCTTCTTTCCCGCTGGTTTTCGCAGAGGAGACGATGGAGTGCTCCAGGTCGTGCCGTGCTCAGAGGCTGCTCTGACAGACTGTAGGAAGTGGCTGGGAGCTAAAAGAAGTCATGGGCACCCTTCATCAGACTCTTCAAGTGTGTCTCTTTTATTTGGGTGAGCAAAGAAAGCAGAGGATGCCCGGCGTCAGCAGAGCACCAAAGAGGAGATGCAGCCTTAAAAAAAATAAAGTGTTGGCTGTCCAAATCTGTCACTCGTAGAGGAGGTGACTGTCAGTCTCTTGTTTGGAGTCCTGTTGGTCGTGCACTTAACCACGGTGCAGACGAGCCCCGGGGGAACAAGGCACCGCTGAAGTGCCCCAAGCCCCGTGGCTCCTCTGGAGCAGGGTGCCTGCGGGAGCAGCTGATTTGTGCAGTGGAGGTAATTCCTGCTGTGACTTCGACACAGGAACTCGCCTGAATATGTGTGAATTGCTGGGTATTGAAAAAGGGGAAACAGTATTAGAGCCAAATAAAGGGTGTGGTGACAGGAGGGAGAGCCTGTTCTGGTGGCACTTGGGATAGAAAAGGCTGAGAATGCTAAAGAAGATTAGAGGGTGGTTTGAGCACCCTCGAGAAGAAGGGTTCAGTTGCAGGAGCTCCTTAATAGCAAAGAGCATTGATAAGAGGGAACATATGATCTTTACCAAGTGCCCTAGTTCAGGCTTTATGTGAAGGAGGAAGAAGATCCCAATGTTATGTTGCCAGCCTAGACTTTGTTTGTGAGACCTGTTCCATGTGTTTTTGCAGATGCTGTGTGTCACTCAGTCAAAGTCAACTACAACCAGATTTATTAAGTTTTCAGGCAATTTCTCCACCGACTTCTACCAATTCCATTTGCAGTGAGGTGCTTACAGGACCTCAAGAGAGTCTGTCTGTGTTTGCAGGCTGCTGAGGGTTAAGGTGGGACAGGAAGAGACTGGGTGGTGGTGACCTAAGGCAAGCAGAGAACTGAATTTACTTTTGGTATTTATATTGAAAGTGGAACATTTCTCCTGAAAATTAAGGAAATGCTTGGTATGCTTTAATTCTGGTGTAAAAAAGTTTATTTGGTTCTGTTCTGGAGAAGGTTTCTGGGGATGGGTCCTTCTGTAAAGAGCAATTTATTCCCAGAAACCAGAAGGAATTGGGGGAAAAAAAGAGGCTGAAGCAGGTTTCCATCTGTGGAGGAGAATAGGTAAAATTTCTGTCTGTACCAGTTCTGCCTGATGGGACATAGTGCTGGAACCAGTCTGTGCACTGCCTCAGACATGTGATTTCATCTTGGTCCTTCTCGGTGTAGAAATCAAACCCAAAGGAAAACACAATGAAGAAAAAATGTTTCTGATATGAGTACAGCTGATTTGTCTCTATATTTGCCTTCATTCAGACATGTGGGATAGAAAGGAACAGAGTGCTCTCAGACCTGGAGAACTGGAGTTTTCACAGAGACCAGTGGGCTCCTCTGTGGTATTTGTGAGGTACCAGGTCACAGTTTCCATTTGGCTGCAATCAGCTGTGGGGTCAAATACGTGCCTGATTGTGCTCTCCCTGATGTTGGGTTTAGGACAGTCAGAGACACATTTACATTTTCCAGTTTGATTTTATGATGAAACTGAAAATTCCATGGCCCTCCATAGAGAATGAAAGATGACACATCTCTGCCCTTGAATCTTCCAGTCAGACTTGAAAAATATTGTTATTTATCTTCTCCTGGCTTTTCTCAGTAGTATGGCCCCAATCAACATCACCCACAACCATTTCCTTGCAAGCCAAAGACTGATTCAAAATTTCATGTTGAAAGATGCTTTCAAAAACTTCTGACAAGATCTTCTGTGACTGGAGTTGAACACCAAGCTAGACCTTCTGTGGGTTGCAAAACCAAACCAAACATTTCAAGTTTGCTCTGTTTTTGGTAGAAGTAAAACAAGCAGTACAGCTGGATTGTATTGATGTCTTACCTAGGCAGTAAAAACAGATCAGATGAAGAACCACTTAAAGCAGAGTGCAGAAACTCTCTGTCCAAATCCAGTTGAAGTAAATGGAAATGTTTCTTATAACCTCAATGAGTTTAGATTGGGTATTTTGAGAATATTTCTTTCTTTTGATTAATTTCTAGGTGCTATTTAGCTAGTTGCCTTTAAGGCAGCGTGTTTAAGCAAGTTAAGCTGCGTAAGAGATGCCTTCTATGCACTCTTCATCATTTTCCTAGTGGGGTACAGTGACTGTCCAAAGAATAAGAGAGAATAGAGTTCAGCCTTGTTTTAAGTCAGTTCTGCATAACACAGATTTTTCTGGATTTTCACAGCACTATGATAGAGAGATTGCTTGTGCACCACTGATCAGTGAACAGAAATAACTGTGGAAGACTGATGGGATCCAATATGTTTGAAAGACTTTTAGAGTTGAGATTTCCACTCCCCTTTTCTTTCATTTATAAACTATCAAGAGAAAAGCTGGTAGGATATTTCTCTGTTCCACTGCACACATGCTCTGTGCTAACGTTATCTTCCCCTGGTCATGACCAACAAGAACCTATAAATGGAAGAAATGTCAAATCATCAGCCCTCCTTCCTTCAACCTGCAACTAAATACAGTATTGTGGTCATAAAATGCAAAAGATTACCCAGGAAGCCAGTTTTGTACATCCTCTTTGTAGTTAACTGAGGTCCATTTTTCTTGGAAAATGATAGAATATGGCTTTAAACTTGCAGCGTGGGAACTGAGGAAATGAAAACAGTATCTTGAAGTGCATGTCTTGGTAGGAAACAGCCAAATGTCTGTCTCTTCTCCTGTTACCAGGCAGTACACTGAAAGGAGGCAGAGCTGCAGACCTGTCTGGGCAGTGCAGTGTGTACAGGATGGCAGAAAGGACTTTCTTAATCATAAGCAAGGCAGGAAAGTGCCCAAGAGTCTCTCTGGGACAGCAGTGGCCAGGAGCTAAGAAGCACTGATGATTGAATTCTGCTCTGTGCTCCTGTGGCCACAGCACTGTATGAGTGCCCTGCACTGGTATGGTACACAACCATGCCTAGCAAAGAATCTCAGTAGCTTGTGGTTCAAACCTGGGTTGTCTGTGACAGTGGCTGTGGTCTGGGACAAGGACAAAATCTGGCCCCAGTGCTTTTTCAATCTATGTTTTCATCAACCATAGGTTGGATCCCTCAAGCCAGATTATGTAAAGCTCTGCTAAACTGAAGCTCAGCTTCCTTGCAGCCATTTCCTACCTGCACAGCCTTCCCCTTACACATGTGGTGCATACACGTGCCACCCTGGCAGCCAGGCCAGCTGAGTGGCAAAACCGCTGAGCTGAGTGGCAAAACCGCTGAGCTGAGCCCAGCACAGAGCTTGCACGGATTCCTGGCACACCCAATCCACAGCAGGCAGTCTGCAGGGAATGCAGGTGCCTTCCAGTCCTGCTGCTGGAAACGAAAAACGTGGGGCTGTCAGTTGCTAAGGTTTTTGATTGAGTGGCTTTCCTACATGTGATGGGTGGGCTGACACAGTCAGATTCCTGCTGCTCAGTCAGGCTGCATAAATGCTTGCATCTCACATCTGTATTGGCAGGCCCTCCTGCTTTAAGTTTGCCTGGTTTTGGGAGTGGTGTGCAGAAATTTGGCTGTTCTCCTACATCACTGGTGCAGTGATGTACTGAGTGCCTCAGGGGTGGAAATCCTCTAAACTGAATATGTGACTGATCATGTCCTCATCAAGGAAAGGTCTCTCACTCTGAAGAGAAAAGCTCTGTCGTGTTTGACAGTCCTACCCTGTCATGCCCTGGGATTAATAGGGTCCCTGTCAGGAGCTTGCTGGCAGAGTGCAGCTGGTTGTCACACAGAGTTTCTGAGAGACCTTTGACACCATTGACTTCTCTGGGGCAGCAACAGCTTTGTCCTCTGTGTGGTAAAAGTGGAGAGGTGCCATTCTGTACCTTGGTGTCCTTGGGGCAACGTGGGGTTATATCTTTGGGACACCCTGCTGCAGTGGTGCGTGAAACAGCGAGTGTGCTGCTGCAGCTCCGTGAATTTGTCTCCACACTTTGAACTCTTATCTCTGAACATGTGTGTCCCCAAACATCCCAGCCCATCCACTTTGCCCTTTCATTCAGCTCCAGCTGTCAGAATAAAAGGCAACTGGAAACATAATTGGTTAGCAGACACTCATCCCTACTCGCCACGCTGCACCGCTGGCTCGGCTCTGCTGCTCACGCTGCACGTGCAGCCTTGTGACACACACATCTGGCTTTCTTTTCTTATGAAAACCTCTCCTTATACTAGGAAACTCTAACACCCACAGGGCTAGAGAGGTTGCAGTTGTTATTGCATGGGGAGGAAAAGGGTGCGGTTCAAAGAATACTCATTTAGAATTTTTCTTACGAACTCAAAGCAGCAGCAGCAGCAGTGCTGGGTCAAGACCTGAAACCCTCACAGATCAGAGAGAAGTTCAGCCTGGTTTTGCATCTTGTTCAAGCAGATAATAGAGCTACCCAGAGCTCCCTGCTACTGCAGGGCCCTTATATTTTTGGATATTAAATCTTGGGTTAATGCAAAAACTGTGTGAACCATGGAAACAAAGTCATGAAATTCATCCTCCCATTCCAAATCCCCAGGGAGTGGAGTGGCTGAAGGACAAGGAATTGACATACAGAGAAGTGCCTTGGACAAACCTGAGGTTCAGATAAACCAAATCCTACTCAAACCCCCTTTTGTAAGTCCAAATATTTTTTTTTGCTACTGTCATTTTCCCCTTAGCCTCCCTCAGTTCGCTCTGCAGCCAGGCTGGGCCCAGCTGATGCAGCAGAGACTCAAAGGGATTCGATGTTTTCGTTGCAGTAGCTCCTCCTGCTGTGGCCAGGGACCCTCGCTGCCAGCTCTCCGTGGCAAAAGTGCCAGCTGCCCACCTTGTGGAGTGCACCAGGGCCCTGGAGGTGGTGGCTTTAGGAAGCTGGTACCTGCTGGGGGAGGATGTCCCAGAGCTGGCAGGCGCCCGGGGGTGACCCCGGTGCGTCCGCCCAGGGGCACCTTGGAGAAAAGCACAGACAGGAAAGCAGGAAATGTTTTGCAGAACAGAGATAACATAGAAAGCAGTGCTCTGTAGGTGGTTTGATTTACTGATTTACATGTATGGGGGCTGCCATGGAAGCACACAGGAAAAGGAAATGGAACTGAGGAGGGGGAGGAAAAAGGCAAGAGGACAACAAAACAGGCTGGCAGGTTTCATTGGGAACTGGGCTTCGTGTCCTGGGTTTGCTCCTGAGTGTGGGGTGTTGTGGGGGTCTGCAGTCACACATGGACACTCAGGATTGTGAACCCTTTGGTTCAAAAGGATGTCTGTCTTTATCAGAATGGGTGACTTGCATCATCTTGGGGTCCTTCTGCAGTGAGAATTCCCTGGTACATACAGCTGGAATCCCCCTGGGCATGCCAGACCTTATCTAGAGCAAACCAGCCCCTGAGCCACTGATCTGAGCTTCAGCTGTGTGACAGAGGAGTCACAGAGGGAGGACTTGTCAGCCCTGTGCTCTGTTGCTCAGATTTTCTCAAAAAGAGACGATTTCAGAGGTCTCTGTGTCTTCCTGAGGGGTGAACCCTCCCTTGACATGACCCTCAGCCAGCAGTGGGATCTCCTGCCAGCAGCAGGTCTCTGTGCAGACCCTTTGTGCACAACTGATTGCAGTTGGATGGTTACCTCTGATGTCTTTTTTGAGGCATCTCCTCTGAGTCTTGAGGGGTGCTGGAATCATAGAATAGAATCATTTAGATTGGAAAAAACCTCTAGGATCATCCAGTCCAAACATTAACCTAGCATTGCCAAGTCCTCCACTAAACTATGTTCCTAGGCACCATACCTTCACAAACTTAATGTTTTTGGAGAAAGGAAAATGCCTGATGAAGGTATGACATTCAGCCTCCAATTAAACTGAAAGATTTAGTGGGACACATATTTTGAGATGTTTACTTCACTGTTTCTCAGATAAATTCCCTGATACAGTCTGAAAAAGGAAGTATGGTCTTCCTTGAGATTTCTGGGTTTGTATGCACCCCAAAGAAAAAGAAATCCAAGCTTTTCCCCCTCCTTTCCCACCAGTTTTTCAGATCCTCTTACTCCATCATAAAGAAAGAACACACAACAGAAACATCTACTGGAAATCACCCTTGAAAACATTGACTTTTGAGCGCTGGCACAATTTTTTTCAGTGTAAATATATCTTCCTATAAATTGGTCTTCCTATAGACTCCTGGGATTTTTTTCAGCAATTTGCTTTCACTTAAACAATGAATTTACAGCCTCATTTTCCAAGCACAATTTCCATGCCCTTCTTGGTGTTGGGAATGTACTTTTTCATTTGTGAAGCAACCATGTAAATTGGAAATATTCTTCGACATTAAAAAACATCCCTTCCATCATCTTTTCTCCTGACACTAGCAGCTTCAATTATTTTGTAAATAAAATTACTCATGGAAGGACAGATGGTGAAGCTTCACCTGGTGCTGAGGTGGCACAGGCACATTTTAGCACGTGACCCTGGGGATGGAAGTCTGTCTGTCTGTCTGTCTGTCTGTCTGCGGTGTGTGAGAGTGATACCTGTGGTAGCTTTTCTGGAGTGAGTTTGCAGAGTGGAAGCAGGTGGACCTTGACACCACAATGCTCTGTGCACTCCAGGCTACCCAGATGTGGGATGTTTTTGCATGAAACCCCTGCTCAGCCAAACCTGCAGGTTTCAACATTTTAAGAAATGCAAATATTTTATAGTTCTCTGCCAGCTTTGGTAGCATGTGCTGTCAAATAATAGGAAGAAAACAGATACAGCTCAGTTCTAGACTCATCTTGTGGTCTCTCTTCATTAATCTCATCTCTGTCTGAGTTTTAGTTTTCTCTGTTTAGAAGACAGTGGTGAATTCTTTTAAAGACTTCCTTTGCAGATACATTGAGATGAAGTGGCAAAAAGATACTGTAAGAGATCTGGTTATTATCACATATTAAAAAGAAAAACCCAGCAAAAAACCAGCTACAGATGTCTACATATAAAGAAATATGGAATTCCCAGAGTTTTCCAGAATCAAATGCCAGTGCTCCCACTGACCTGAGTGAAAGTGTCGTGGTGTGCTGTGCCAGCATCCCTGCTCAGGTCCCAGGCAAACAGGATCAGAGGCAGGAGAAAGGCAGGCTGCACACAGCAAACACACAGGTGAAAATAAAGGGTGTCTTGTCACACTCCCAAACACTAAAGGAAAGAAATATACAAGCACACCCATAAAATATGTGTCCCATTCCTCTGCAGAGGCACTTTCCTGTCTGATCATCCTGGGTGACATCCTGGCACCTTCAGGAATGGGAGGAAAGGACTGTGAGGGCTGAAGAAGAAAGAAGAGGGTCCAGAAAGAATGCAGTGTCTTTCCTCTTGCTGGTTTCAAGATGTTAGAGACAGAAGCCTCGCTGTCAGTGAGGGCTCTGGGCAATGATAAACAAGCTCATGTCTTCTGCAGAGATGGCTGTGAATGTCTGCTGGTAGCTGCAGGAGCAGCCACTGGTGTCCTACACCTGGTTTTGGGTGCCCTGGAGAAACCTGACACTGCACAGCCAGGCAGTGCCTTTGCTCAGGACTTCTCTAAAGAACAGGAAAACAGGATGCTCCAAGCCCCATCCAGCCTGGCCTTGAACACTCCCAGGGATGGGGCACCCACAGCTTTTCTGGGCAACCTGTGCCAGGGCCTCAGCATGGCCACAGTAAAGAATTTCTTCTCAGTATCTAAAGCTGCCCTCTGACAGTTTGAATCCATTATCCCTTGTCCTGTCACTTCATGCCCTTGTAAAAAGTCTCTCTCCAGCTCTCTTGTAGCCCCTTGAGGCACTGGAAGGTCTCCCTGGAACCTTTTTTACTCCAGGCTGAACATCTCCAACTTTCTGCAGTCTGTCTTCATCACAGAGGTTCTCCAGCACCTTGAGCACCTTCATGTCCTCCCCTGGGCCTGCTCCTACAGATCCACATCCTTCTGGTGCTGGGACACCCAGAGCCAGGTGTCCAGCAGCACTGCAGGGGTCTCACCAGGGTGGAGCAGAGGGACAGAATCCCTTCCCTTGAGCTGCTGCTCAGGACATGGTTGGCTTTCAGCACCCTCAAGTGCTTCTCAGCAGGTCTGCTCTTAATCCATCCTGCTTCTGTCTGCTGGCTGGTGGGATGACAGCCAGGCATATGTCAGCTAATCTTTTTGCTTTGAAATTTTACTTTAAAAAAATTATTAATAAAATAGACACAGTGGATGCCAGGCCTGTTTCCCTAAAAAGCTTCTTAGCAATCTAAAGGCAGAAAACCAGGAGAGAATGAAAGGTGCTGTACTGTTTATAAAAAAGACATTGTCTGGTGTTCTCTGCTACTGTTCTATGATTCTCCTATAGTGGTTTATTGTAAAAAAAATATGAACCTGTCATGATAATTTTAAGATTTGTGCCCTTTTTCCTAGCAACAGCATTTTCTGTTAGAACACCATCTTCTGTCTCCTGCTAGAGGGGCTCTTAATAGAAACATCTGTGACAGGACAACAAAACAATAAATAATCTGCTATGATGTCTCAATCCTTTTGAAAAATGGCAATAACATGCTGGTATTTGCTCTTCAAAGTATTATCCATTATTTGGGAATGAAGGAGCAACCTCTTATAGTTAAAAACCTTATCAAGCTCAATCACAAAATCAAATTAAAAGCTGTATTCAAATGCAACCTAATTCATAAAGGGAATTATTCCTTTATTGAATAAGAAAGTTAAATAGCCTAAAATGAAAAATCAGATTCTATCAGCTCTCGATCTTTCTTTGGTAACCACCAGCTTACAAGTAGTCCCATATTCAGTCTGCTACTGAATTTCAGTTCACTTTATTTTAGCATATTTGAAGGGAGTTTGTTTATGGTGTAACTGATGGGAAATTCCAGACGGAAGGGAGGAGTTGGTACATACAGAGACGGACTCTGAGCTTTTCTTCTAAGCCTTGGTTTTCTTCTGAGAAGGAAAAAACAAAACAACAACACCCTTTTACCAGTGCTTTTTCATCTGGCTGTGTGGGTGGTATGTTGAAATAATAGTTTGGTGGAGATTAAAGTAAAATGTGAGTGCTGTGTAGCTGCTATCAGGAGGGGGAATCCCAGCTCTTTAAAGAGTGTGCACAACTAGACCTGAGCAGTGTTATTATAGGGTTCAAAAGAAAAACCAACCCAAACAATCCCCTTCTCAGCAAACCTCCCCTGGATTTCCAGTGTGTGTAGCACAGGGCCAGGTCTGTGACTGGGACATCTCTGCCAGAGTGTGGCTGCTGAGTCTGGGCTCTGTGTTCAGTGTGCAGAGGAGCTGCTGGGTTAAAGCATCTCCTGCAGACATGGGCAGCTTTGCTCTGGAGGTGCACAGGATGGAGACCCCAGCAGTCCCCTGATGTGTTTGGTGTTTTGTCCTGGTTATCAAGGAGCACTGGTGAAAACTCTGCTCTCTTCCAGGCTGGGCCCAGCAGAAGGCAGTGTGTTGTTGATATAAAAGGAATACACCTGCTTAATACAGAAGGAACACACCTATTTCACCCTTCTCACCTCAAGCAAAGCAGTCTTCAGTTCCTGGTGTTTTCTTCCACGTAAATTCAAGGTACAAAAAAAGGCATAGCTCCCAGAAGCCTTTCTTAGCAGAATGGCAGACACTTCTCAGGAACCCCTTCTTTTCTAGCCCACATTTAACCCACAATCTGTTTCCTCTCCTTAGCAATCACATGTTTTGTCATCTGTGGTCCCTAAATACTGATAGATGAGTCTTCCTACATGCCAGTGGTGAGCAGTAAAGCACCTCAGCAGTCCCATTTCAGTGCCTGGTAAAATTATGGAGACTAATCTGGGAGATACTGAAAAACACTTGGAAGACAAGGCAGACACTGATCACAGCCAGCACAGGTTCATAAGGGAAAGTCCTGCTTGACAAACCTAATTTCCTTTTATGACAAGGTAACCAGTCGTAATAATAACCCTTGGCCAAGGGAAGCCAGTTGATGTAATCATTCTGGATTCCAGGAAAGCTTTTGACACTGTCTCTCACAGGATCCTTCTGGACAAAATGACCAGAAAACAGCTGGATAAATACATATCTATGATTCCATGACTCCCCAGTCAGTGTCAGGTTCCTGTGGGTTCCTATGAGGATCTGGGTTGCTCTGGAGAAAGGGCAGATGAAGAGAGGAGGAGTGGAAGAGGGTGAGGGCTCTACCTCTCCCACCGAAAGCAGGCCAAGTATGTGGAAAATATATCTGTGTTTCAGAAGGGAAGCACTTGGGGAACTGACTGGGCTGGGGAGCACAGCTCTCAGAAGGAAGTCCCAGTCCCTGGTGCTGAGGCTATTTTTGTCTTTTAACAGACAACTGTAATGATCAAATGGAAAAGCAGCTCTGACAGCTGGGTCTGAAACATGCCTGCTGCCAAAGCACCCTGCCAAAGGTCATGCTCAAGGCCAGACCTGTGCTGGCACTGATAGGAGCCTGTGATGATAGTCAGGAGCTCAAGAAGCAAAGTGGTGTTTTGTGAAAATATTTGTACAATTACCCTACACACAGTCACAGTAGACTGAAAAGAGATTTAATGTGATGGATAAAGCAAATAAAAGAGCAGAGTGAGTCCTGAACCTCATACAGAGTGGTGTTTGTTCTCATTTTTGCAGGTTGCTTTTGCAGGTAGCTCATTGTCTCATCTTTTCAGATTCCTTTGAAGAGCACACACATGGAAAATGTTCAGACAACAGAAGGCAGCAAGAGTGGCTTTCCTGGGGAACCAGGAGTTCGCCAAGTTCGAAGTCCAGGCTCCAGTGGTGGCTCAAAGCAGCCCCTGGGGAAAAGCAGTGTAATGGGGGCAGCTCAGTGTCCTCTTCCCAAAGTGCTGCCTCACTCCACGAGTGCACCTCAGGGACTGTGATCTTTCTGCTGCTCTGCATGAGCATAGAAATCATTTCCCTGCATCCCTGCCCATATCTAACACCATGTACACACTCATGGGGTTGCTGCATTCCCTTTTCTCATAGTGCTGTACTGGCACCCTGTGCTGTGACCATTCGTGAGTATTTGCAATCTCTCAATTCTCCACCTCTCACATCAGTTTTGGGATAACTTTTAGTGTTTTATAGGACATGGCCTTTTTCCTTGATGCCTCAGAAAACCCTGAATCTGTCAGGGCCAGACTCATCAAAACTGGAACTCAGTTTGGCAGATAATTCTTGTTCTTTGAAAGATGCTGAGTAGCATTTACTATTCACTTCGGTCTGACTGTACTGACCCAGTTTGTCCTCTTTGCCCATTTGAAGTATTCATACACTATGAGCACTTCTTCAAATGAAAGTGGGAGAGAGATCATGTCATCTCTTTTGGGCATGCTAGTTATCCATAGTGCTTATTTTAAATATTTTTTCCATAGTAGATCTTGCTTATGAGACTCTTGATGTTACTGAGCAAAAATGGCCATCAGCAAGTCCATGTTATACATGTGCATGGTCTCACTTCTTTCTGAATACAGACAAACATCTATTTAATACTTTTCTTTTTTTACATTACCATTCATTATACTACCTCTCTCTAGTGATATTCTTGTGCTATTTTTAAGCTACTTTTGTTCTTAGTAGACAAAAAATTACTTTCTTTGCTCTGCTCTGAGGTGTTTCTATACAGTTCTAATTTCATTTACTGATTTCTCTCACTTAGTTTCTTCTATTTTATGTTAACTGGCAGCTGTTTCTCCTTTTCACAGCTATGATTGCTTTTCAGTTTCACATTGATTGCTTCACTTTGCTGCTGAACCAGGATGTTTGCACTCTTGGCTTGGAAATCCCGACTTTTTGACCATCTGATAAACCCTTCATCAAAGGCCTGATCTTTCATTTGGGTTTTTCTACCCACATTTTGTCTAGCGATGAACCTGGATAGCAATTTTCCTTTGAGCTAGAGAATTTACCTTTTTAATGCTCAGTGTTTAGGGCAAGACAAGTAATCAGGTCACAATCAGGTCACAATGATGCCTGGCATTCAGAGGCCAGCAAAGTTTCTCCCCAGCACTTGGTATGTTGTAATGAGGGCTCCCACCATGGGTGTGATCCTCATGGCTTACAGAATTCACCTGTACCACCCAAATGCTATTTTTCTATTGGCTGCTTGCATCTCTAGATGTGTCCCCCACGTGAAGCTCTCTGTGCACACAGAACTCTTCTGTCCACAAATTGGATGAGGGTTAAATGAATAATGGGTTTAAAGAACAATCATCCTGCTTTTTGACTCTGTGACTTTGTCTGGTGGTCTGTAGCAGATCATTCTGCAGATACTCTCCCTGTTCTGCTGAGCATCCTGTAAACCTGACCTAGCAGCCCACGAGTCCACAGTGCTGTTAAATAGAACCACCCCCAGTCTGCCCTTCCTAATCAACAGTTTTAGCTCAGTGTCAGGGCAGTCATCTCACCAGGCTTCTGTGACATCAGCTGCATCAGATTCCATCACCAACAGCTTTCTGTTCCTCTCATTTCTTACCAGCTCTCTACCACCTGTATAACTGACCACAAGTTCTCTCTTTTTTTGTCATTCAGCCCTTCCATCATCAGTCAGCAAGCTGCTGTCTGTGTGTGGACTTGCATGGCACACACTTTCTTGGTGGTGTTTGTTGCTCTAACCAGCCCTGCATGATGAGAGCCCCTCTGAAAATGTGGGCAACCCACACATGAAGTATTTTTTTTTCTGTTTCTGATGTTACCCCTCCTCCTCAAGGACAGGAGGCAAGCAGAAGCAGAAGCAAATCTGTTTGACTCATACCTGTTGCACTGGCCATCTACAGCTTACTCACGAGTTGTCCTCTTTGCTTTGGTACACCAGAATTCAGCCAAATACAAATCTCCTTTTTTTGTGTGTGTTCAGGCTATTATTTTGTGTCAGCTCTAGCTGCATGAAAACAAGAAAGACCTGAATGTTCATGAGAAGATCTTTAGTTTTAGGAAGCTTCTGAAACAGTTTACTGTTCTGTTGATACATGTGAATATTGACAAGTGGAACTGCTCATGAGTCACGTAATAAAAACCAACACATCATCTGTAGTAGCTGGGTTGAAGGAAGGTGGTTTTGAAACAAGTTGCTGTGGTGGGAATGTCTTTCCAGAAAGAGGAAAGGAGGAGAGTACGAGACAGTAACAGCGAGTGTGTCTGGGGGAAGGTGACAAACTCCAGGGGCCAGAGAGCCTCCGGCTCTGGGAGCTGCTGTCAAACACGGCAGGGCAGGGCAGTGTCCAGCAGCACAGGCCCAGCTCCTGTCTCCCAGCTCCCTCCCATTGCAGGGCAGCTGAGTCCACCCAGGACTTGTCCAGGTGAAGGAGATATCCTTGCTTCTGGCTGCAGAGCCTGGATGGGCTGGGGAAACATGATGGAGATCTTGAGTCAGGTGAAAGCATCTTCTGTGTACAGGCAGAGAGTTGCTGAGGCAGAGAGAGGCCAGGATGCCATGGATGCTGCATTAGGTGGTGTGGAGAGGGTCAGAGAGAGCCTTGAGAACAGCAAGGAATGTAAAGACAGAGAAGAGTCATCATTGTGCCAGATCTAGAAACTCAGGACAAAACTCTTAGGTATTACAGCCAGAGTAGGCACATGAAGAACAGGCAGGAAGAGTGGGCTGGTGCAATGAGATACAGGGGGTTTCTACAGCCATGGCATTTGGGATGGGAAATCAGGAGAGAAGAATTTGTGCTGCTGAAGGTGGGGATGGTGAAGAAGGTGTGGGCAGGATGTATTAGTGTGGGCAAGCTGAGAAAAGCCCCAGTAGGCAAAGGTAGGAGTTACTGAATCTGACTGCAAGGAGATGATAAGGAGACAGGAGAAGAAAAGGAGGGTGAATTTGTCATGGAAGGGAAAGAAGGCATTAACAGGAATGGGAATGGGTCTAAAAGAAAGGTTTGTGTAGGAAGAGCAGTCTTTGAGCTGCTGTTTCCTCCAAGAACATGCCTGGGACATGCAAGAGCTCACAGTTCCAGAGAGGTCAGAATACCAGTGCAGATGAAAATATCCTTCTCAGAAAAGTGGTTACTGTGATGGGGAATAGGGGTGAGTCTGCCAGAGCAGGGACTGGCAAGTGGTGATGAGACCTTCACTGGCAAGGCCTGCAGAGCTCACCTGGGGGGCAGAGACCAAGCCCAGCTCCTGGAGCAGACTGGGCTGAAAGTTCACTGGGGAGGATCTGGGTGGAGACACCACTGATTAGTTAGTTTCTCCTCAGAGATGACAGTGGTAAGGAGGAGCTTGGGAATAGAAACTGGGCAGGTGGACAGGCTCTATCAGTTGTCCTGGGAGGTGAAGCATGAAGCCACCAGTTTTTGGAAATGAGACGTGGCTACAAGAGAGCAGAGAACATCCTCCCCAAATAGGGAAAGGGCTGGAGAGCTGCTCCAGGGCTTTCAGGAAATGAACCCAGGAGCTCCCCCCAGGAGGGAGTTAGGAGAACATCTAGTGGTGGCCTGGGCTGTTGTGGCGTTTCCCTCCACCCCTGTGACTGGTGGCTCCCTGGTGTCTTCCCAATGACTCAGAGAATTTCCCAAGGCCCTGCTGAGAGCTCTCTCTGCATGCATCAAAACTGGTTTGTGGTTGGTTTCTTTTGAGCATCAAAACTGCAGAAGAAATTTTCTAGCTCCTCTCTGTCTGTCTGGGAAATGGAGTATGTCACTAGGAAAGCACATGTCAGAAGGGAACTGGTTGTCTGTCTGTCTGTCTGTCTGCCAGCCAGCTTGTGTGTCCCCAGGCAGGACCTCTGGCTGGTTGGATCCTGACACCTACAGCCAGGGCTGTCACTGCCCTGCCACCTTGCCAGGGTCACAGCTCCAGGTCTGCAAGGACCTGTGCAAGAGACTGTGTGAATGCAGCCCTGCTGTTGGTGGGAAAGATAACTTCTAATACTTAAAAGTAAAAATTCTATTATTTTTTTTACCTCTTAGAAGCAGAAGTTTTACCTCTTTAATGCTTTGCTACTTTACTGCTCGTGGATAATCACGACAGCCCTTCTCTCCTCATGGACACATATTTGGTTCCACATGTCCAAAAGATTCCCACAGGTGGAGAAGCCCAACTCTGCCCAGGAAGCCACTGGGGAAGAAACCTCACACAGGGCCAGGAGTAGCTCAACTGCTGCTGATATCAACCTGCTTTTATTTTTTTCCTTGGCTATTTATTGCAGAGACCTTCAGTGGTGGTGAGGAGCCCGTGCACACTCTTAGTGTGTGAGCACTAAGCTGGTGCTCATTTACATTTTCCCTATGTTGTTTCAGGCTGGCTGCCTCAATAAATACCCTCAAATGCTTGTGGCCAGTGCTGAGATCTTCCTGTCCTTGCATGGCTGAAGGGATCTCCCACACTTCCATGCAGAGGACTCAGAGGTGGCACAGAAAAGCCACCATAATGTCTTCATCTGAAGGGAACCCTTATGCAGTCAGGGATAGCTTGTTTTTTCTTGAGTCAGTCATTGTAAAACTATTCAAGCTACTCAGGGATAGAGAAAGTTATCAAGGTGTTTAAAAGAGGCAAACCCAGACATGTCTTGGCTTTTCAGGCTGCACATCCAACCTTTTTGCTCGAAGATGGAATGTAGCTGTTTCCATGTAGAAAAAATAACATGACTAAGATGTAGTGTGTTTGAATAATAAAGCAACCCAGTCTGGGCCCCACTGAGTGTGAAAGCAAGACTCAGCTTGTAACGTGTGGCTTCGAAGCCTCTGACTGATTGGTGATGTTTTGTCTGAACCTCTCAAACCATAGGAATTCAGGCATGGCCCAGGCTGACTACAAATACTGTTCCTGCAGAGTGGATGTCATCTTCCAGGCATAAAATCATAGAATGGCTTGGGGTGGAAGAGACCTTAATAAAGATCATCTTGTTCTAAGCCTCTGCCATGGGCAGGGATGCCTGCCCCTAGATTAGCTTGTAATGAGCATGACTCTGTTCTCACTGAGCTATCAGTCTGTCCCCTTGACCCACTCCTCACAGCCACAGCTCCTCTTGGCTGTGCCTGGCTGGATGACCTTGGTCTTGGGAAATGTTCCATCTTGACCAGAAAAAGGTCTGAGACTGTGGGTACAGTCAGCAGAATCAGGGAGGTCCTTGGGAGCTTCAGGCTCCAAAAGTGGGATACAGAGAATGGGTTCATGTGCCTCTGTGGATGTGGCTTGAGCCAACAGTGAGAAAAAAGTGGGGAAGAGCAGTGCCAGCATTTAGACTTTGAAGCCATTTGTTGTTCTGCCCAGGTGCTTTGAAAAGGATGGATAACACTCAGATTCACTGCCTGGGTCATTCACCTTTTTTCATTAGTGTTTTGGAGGAAATTAAAAACGTTAAGGTCACAAATTTAAAAAATACTCCCAAACCTACAAAGCTGTGAATGATTCTAAGAGGTCACTTTCAGCTATCATTTCAAAGTTTTTGGACAGAGCATTCATGGGGAGCAGCAGCTTCATTTGAGTGATTGACACATTAAAAATGTGGACTGGTGAGGACTCCGTTTCCATGAATGGGGACTGTTCCCCTGGCCCAGAGATGAGCTTAAAATCACAACCAGGTGTTACCTTCCCATGGTTTGACCTAGATTTTTAGAGCTGGTACATGGTCTCATCCCACCCAAGATTTTATAGAGACTTTGTTTTCTCCAACCTAGTCAATCTGTTTTTCCTAAACCACCACTAACAGCACCACCACCATCAATAAACAAACAAACAAGCAAACAAACAAATAAATAAATAACCCTGCATCCCCACAGCAGATCAATTATTCAGGGTGCTTCCTGGGTATAAAATCTCTGGAGCAGCATCTTTTAAGAGGCTGTGGATCAGCTACTTCGCAGTGTCATGAAAATTTCATGCTCTCTTGGCAAGGAAGTTAGTGAGTCAGGCAAATGAGCTCTTATGAGCTGTCTGCCTGACCTGGATACAGGCATCCACAGTTTCAGATTACAGCTCTGTGTGTATGGCTCAGAGAGGAGAGACCCAAGTGCATTTAGGCCTTCCATATCCAAGGAGTCTGAGTTTCAGATGTGTAACACCATTAAAAATATTTTGAAAATTTCAGCCCTGATGACCCTAAAATAAAAATTAAAAAAAAAAAAAAGTAAAATACTACAACTACTACTACTAAAAATAAAATAGCCTTACAGATGGATTATTGGTTTCTAAATGCAAAGGTTCAAGTCATGAACAGAACATCTACCTGAGAGTAACTTTATTGACCTGATGGCACTGACTCCTCCTGCTCATGGCCATTACTGCTACAGCCCCAAGGCTGCGTGTCTCACCTTGTCTGCAAAGCGTGGCTGGAGGTGGAAAAGACCTGGAAACAGAAAATATGTCAACTGGTTGCTAAAGTGTCGGAATTTAAAAAAAGCCGAGTGTGGGGGAAAGAGAGAAAAGCAAGAAGCAAAAGCAGAGCAGTAGACCCAGCAGGCAGGTTTAGCCACAGCAGAAGCAATTAGTGCGAAGCGAGAACCTGAATTTACGAGTTCCTTACAGCCTGGTCACACCGATTTGCTGCCCTGCGCTGCTTTATTTGCTGCTCCTGGCTGCCGCACTCCCGCGCTCTCCTGCGAGGCCTCAGGGCGGCTCCTTCCCCTGGCGGGTCTCGGCCAGCCCGGGATGCTCGGCCCGCAGCCGAAGGTACCGCCCGTGGCCAGACGATGTCACGCTAAGCCCGCGGTTCTCGGCAGCCGGGATTTACCTCCCAGCCGCGAGCGCTGCAGCCGAGGTGCCTCCTGTGCTGCTGCATTAAAGCCTTCCCAAGCTCTCCTCTTTGTACCAATCACACAGCGCAGAAGGTGCCATTAAGGGTTTAAAATTTAATGAGCTCTAATAAAAGCTGTCCCTGTGATATACAACCCTAGAACAGGCTATGCTGTGGGAAGATTGCATTGTGTGGGCCTTTATATCTTTCCCTCCTCTCTGTTTTAACTATATATTCCCAATCACTTTAATAGCATTTCTGCATCTTTATGTTGTGGAGTTATGGCAGATGAACTCCATAAAGGTAGGTAGGTGTCTAATTGTCCAACGTGGGCTATCTGCCCCACCTAGCTGGAGTGTTTGCATTCCTGACAGGCTGATAAATGCAGACCTGCCTAAACCTTGGCTTGGCTGAAAAGATCATGTCTAAATCCTGCTTGATGGCTTCCCAGCCCACGGACACAAACGGGAAGTCCATCCTCTCTCCTGATTTGACAAAGAGTTCATCCTCTAAGTTTACAGGGTGCAAGAAGCTCTGTGAGTGGCTATATCCCATAAGCTTTCTCAGCACACCAGTGTTGTGCACTGGAAACAGATGGCACTGGTCTAAGCCCTCTCTCAGGCTGTTGGGAAACCCAGACTGAACTTCTATTTCCCATGTAGAGCCTCCCATGTCCTGAAAACATTCTGTGAGCATCCAGCTGTTAGATCCTCTGGGGTCTGATCTCAAGGTCTCCTGCTGAAGCTTTTCCATGTGGCATAAATAATTAAAGATTCACCAGACCAGAGAGAAGAAGTGGAAGATGGACTCTCCTTCCCCACAGTCAGGACACTCATGTGTGTAGTGTGGGAAAGTCAAGTTATAGGTTCCTGCTCCAGTGAACAGCTAACCAGCAGCACAAGTTGGACCAGCTCCAAGAGGAGAGGCTGAGACTCCCCTTCCCAGGACCATCCAGGGCCTGCTCGTTTGGGCATTACCATAAAACAGAAGAGAAATAAAACCAAGAGCAACCTGCAAAATCTTCAAGCCCCTTAACTACTGATGTAAGAGCTGGGATGTCTCTGTGGGAAGGACCTGAGCTACCTCACATGAAGGATGAGCTGGATCAGAAGGCTCCATCCAGCTCTGTGTCCATCTCCAGCCTTAGCTGAGGGCAGGTTCTGGTGGAAGAGCAAAACCACAGGGTAAATCTTTAACAATACCTCCCCAAGACACACACTGGACCCCAGTGAATAAAACCACCTGGTCACCTCACCTATGTTCCCCATGGATTATTCTCGTGCCTAGTTAGATCATTTCCTGTGAAGTTAAGCCCCTTGTTTTTCTTGTACCTGTGGCAGAGGGCTGGACTGGGAGATCTGAACTGGGAGGTGCCTGTGGTGGCCTCAGAGGTGAGCACAGCACCTTGTCTGCAGGTCTGCAGCTGCAGCACCCAGCATGGAGCACATCTGAGGCCCACAGGCACCACCAGCACAGACCTGAGTGCTGGTTCTGTGGTTTGCCACCATAAGTGACACCAGTGTGTATTGCTTTACACCTGATACTTTTCTTTAATGGCCTGGGTGTGCAAGATGATCTGAAGTGATTTTATTTTAGTCTTGGATTTGTTTTACTCCTTGTGCAAAAAGAAAGGGGAAAAGAAAAGTTGTTTGTTTTTGAAATAAGCCTTCATCAAAGGATGTCTCAATTCCCCAGTCTGTTGCACTGATTTTAAAGAGGGGGCAAGCTGTGGAAAGAGAGTCAGTATTTTCTGTTTGGTATATTTGGACAGAAAGGCAAGTGTCCAGCTCTGAAGAAGAAAACTCCAGGCTAAGTTTAGAAGCTTCTATTTCAGCCTTAGAAAACTGTGGGAGTATCTGAATTTATCCAGATCAGTAGTGGAGCTAATGAAAAGTGTTTCTTTGCAGACTCTCCCCAAAGGATATCCTTACATCACCTCAGCTGGCTGTGACACTTGGCAGAAATGAGTGGAGCTGCACAGGTGTTAAAACTCAACAGTACACAGAAAACCAAGGCTCTCATGTAGGCTCCTTGTTAGGAAGGTTTTTAAGCACCTTTAAACATGTTTGCAATTCCCCTGATTTCAAGTCAAGCTCCTTGTTTAACACATTAAAAGGCAGAATGACTTCGCTTCGCAAGCCCTGGAGACTTCGTGGAGAAGTTTGACCTCCTTGTGTCTCAATCCATCCAGAACACGAGAGTGAAAAATAAACAGCACCTCATTAAAAAAGAAATAGATAGTGTGACTGACCTGAGCTTGCCTTGGTAAATAAATTACAAAGCCATAAAACTGCTTGAGGAGCTGCTTTGCCCCTTTGAAACAACACCCACTTCAGGCGCTCTCCAAACACGCCGCGCTGGGGGTGACGCACTGTGATCGCTGGTTGCTCTTATCATTATTTGCCTCTCAAGCCCCCATACATTCTTCCTTGTGTGAGCTAAGCAGAAATCACAAACCAGTGATGAGAGGTTGCAATAAACACCAAAAGAGACTGATTTACCCACGAGCTTTCCCAACTGTTCTTGCCGCGCAAAAGCGTCCCAAGGTCAAATTTATACCCGTGTCCTTCTCTGTTCCCAGAGGACTCACCTGGGTAGTTCAGCTACCCAGGGTTTTAGATGCTGCTGCTCTCAATTTACTCTGTTTGCTCTGTTTGCTGGGATGCCCTGCATTCCCTTGGTAAATAGCAGGGTTTGTGAGGCTGGCACAAACAGTTGGACTGGATGATGTTGGTGTTAAGTGGGCGTCTTCCAACTCAGGCTACTCTGTGATTCTATGAATAAGGAGCCAAACAGCCAAGGAGTGCTGAGAGAAGGGTCAGAGGAGTGATCTGGGGTCTTGAAGATTAAAAGAAACAGTCAACCAAAGTTTGGGACTGGTATGGGTCTGTTTAAGGACTGAGATGATGGTGTTTGTCTGAGTGAAAATCAGTGTCTCTATTTCAGCATCAAATCTGGAAAAGTCCCAAGGCTGTAAAAGCAAAAAAATGTCTCTAGAAATGTATTTGTAGGGAGTTCACCCCAGATGAGGATGGGGACTGATATAACAGGACTGAAAATGGGGAAAGGCTCTATATACCACATAACCAGGTGAAGCATGATCCCCTGTCACACCACTGCTTCTAAAACAAACCAAATGCACAGCATCCCATCCAACAGAGCAAACTTCAGCTTCCTGCCCAGTGTGCCTGGATTATCTGCCCATGGATTACCTTCCCATGACCTGAAACTCTCATCCTGCCCATTCCCTCATCCCTGGATAGCCTCTGTCTTTGGGAATGCAACCTGCCAGGGGTCACATGAAGAGATTACAGCCTAGACATTTAAGCTACATCAGCACCTGTCCCTGTGCTGTGCCCTAAAGGCAGGATGGGAACAGGATATTTCCTCTCATGTGTAAACAGAAATCTTCCTGATGGACCATGGTCCCATCAAAGAGAGGGTGCAAATTTGCTGTTCAGTAGCTGCAGAATCAGTGCTAAACTAATGTGGAACTGCTGAGGAGAGAGAGTTTCTTGGCATGGCCTTTCTATGCTACCTTTAAATTCTTGTGTAATTAAAAAGAAGCAAGGAAAAAACCCCAAACCACAACAAGCACCACTTTTTATTGCTCCCCCTATGCTTAATGAAGCCCTAAAGATTAGAGAAATGTGCAGACAAGACACCTGAGCATGGCAGACCAGAGCTTGTGGGCTATACCCAGCCTGCTGCTGGCACTGGAGGATCTCCAAGTGATTCAGGCCACTCATTATCCAGGACAGCCAGGCTTAGGTACAGTGAGTGGAGAGAAACACTTACATTAGGTACCCAAATGCCCTTTGTGCTGGGCAGAAGGTGTGATTTTGTGAGTCCTGACAGCTCCTGTCCCTTCTGCTTCCCCATGTGAAAGGCTCTGTCACAACCAGATGCTGTAAGATGAGGATGGAGTTTTGCCTTTGTTTTTAACCATCTAAGCAGCTGTGTTGTGCCTCTGAATGAGTTTGAGATGCATTTGGAAAGCAGCTAAATGGTAATCTCTGCATTTGAGTGCAATCACATTTATTATTTAATTTTACTGCTCAGTACTGCATGATGTTCATCTCGAGGGGAGGCATCTCCTGAGAGAAGTGCAGCATTCCAGACAGAAGAGCGAGTTAGATTCCTTGATAGAAATGTTCTCCTGCACACAGTGCAGTGAAAGGAGCTGTTTGCTCAGGATGAGTGAAAGTATTTTGTTCTCAGGCAACTCATCTGGGGCCATGCCCCCTGGGCTCTTGCTCAGATGGGTTTCTGATGCTATCAGAAGCAGCAGCATGCCTGCAAATGTTTTAGGGGTGCAAAACCCTGCCCAAGCCACCCCAGGAGCCCGTGGAGTTACCCTGATTCTCTCTGTTTTCCGGCTCGAGGTTTTTTTTGGGCAATCTGGATGACTTTATGGGCAGATTCCCTCAGGCTTAAATGTGCTGAGCAACATTTAATGGGACATCTTGGGGAGTGAGAGGCCATTCAGTCTGAGTGGGGACTTGGGACTGGCCGTGACTTGGAAATATCGTGTATAGTTAAGATCTGCACACTCCAGTGAGATAGTTAATGTGGTTAAAATCAATGGGCTGTGCTAATTTACCTCAGCTGAAGACTGCATTTCACATGGCTTTTCAGTACTTCCTTTAAACTCTATTAATTCCAATGTTTAATTGCAAACAAACTGGCTGATGGATCAGTTAAAGAAAAATCTACTGTAAAATGTCAAGGATTTAACCTGTGCTATCTCTATGACTCCCATGCAGATCTTTCAGACCAGTTATTTGCATATGTTAAAATCTAATTTGAATTGTTCATCACACAGAACTAGGTAAGCCTTTTTTTTTTTTTTTAATGAGAGATGTAACTTCAGGGCACTATTAAATTCTAATTAAAAATCAGTCAAAAGCACCCTTTTCTTAGTGTTTGTGCCTGCAGCAACACTTCCACTGTGGTATCAAAAGCTCAGTTCATTACTTCTTAATTAATTTTGCCTTGAGAAGCTCTAAGTTCTCAGAGGACCTGTTGGGTTTTTAGAGTGTTGTCTACATAGTGTTTGCTTGTACACAGCAGCCTCGATGACACTCAGATCAGGGATTCTTACCCATGTAATCCAATTTGATACAATGTCTGCTGCCTGCCAGTTTTGGGAATCTGAAAGATGCCTGAAGTTCACAACACAGAGGATACCCTGCCTGGAGCTACTGGCCTGGTAGGGATTTTCCCATCTCCCTCTTCCCAGTGTGCCTATTTTGCAGTTGAAAATGTTGATATATAGGTAGATTTTTATTTTTTTTCTGTGAGGACGATCATGATGAATAGAAAACTAGTCTTGCTCCTAACCCCAAAGAAACCTTGTTTGGAAGCACTTGAGTTGGCCAAGATTTTTTCCTCCACCAGGCTCCTGCAGATGTGCATGGTTTGCTTTTTTTTTCAAGATCAGAATCCTGCAGTCCAGATCTCCCACTGCAAATGATTCATTTCCCCTCTTGGCCCAGCTGTGTGTGCACATGTCTGAGGGTGGTGAGCTGGAGCTGACCAGTGCCCCAGGACAAAGAAAGGAGAAGAAGGTAAAAGGTGGAGGAGAATAATCTCCCCAGTGTCTGGGGACAATTTTCACTGGTTTAGGGTATTTTCACCAGAAGAGTTTTTGTGATGAACAGGCCATAAATGTGCTTGGGGTGGCTTGAACATCTGAGCACTCCTCAAACTCTACAAGAAAGGCTTTGGCAGGAGAGTCTGAACCAAACTTGCAAATGTCCCTCTGAGCTGGGCCAAGAGGGACATCTGTGGCTGCTGTCTGTGCCAGGAGGGACCTGGATGATATAAATTTTCATTAGGAACCTTTGTGTTAAGCCTAGTTTGCACAAGCAGACCCTGTAACTGTCAAAGGCAATAGTTCAAATCTGCCTTCATGTGTGTCCAAGAGTTCTTGCTGCAAGGCACAGAGTTAGATGGGTGTGGCTGAGGGAGCTGTGGATGAAAAAACAGTATAAATTGGGAGAGGGGAAGGCTTAAAATGAGATTTTGAGGCAATGTCAGCTTCCAGCTTTCCTCTTGGAGAACATGCACAGAAAAAAAGGGAGAAAATTTAAAAATAGAAAGAAGAGAAACCTTGATGAGTGGATGTGGGCAAGGTGTTTCTCATTCTGGGGAAAGCCTCCTTTCCTCAGGTTATCCTGTCCTTTTCTTCAGCAACACTTCAGAGAAAGCTCTTCTTTCCTCTTCTCAAATGCTGATTTGGGCACAGAACAGTGCCTGGATATTTTGCTCCTCCTCTTCTCTGCCGGTGGTGGTGAGGGGACTGAGCAAGAAAACAGACTGGAGATCTTATAAATCACCCTCTCAGCCCTCTCTTTTCAGAGCCTGAGCACACTGGCACCAGCAGAAGCAGATCTCAAGGCTGAGGTCCCGAGCCCTGTCTGCCCCTTCCCTGCTGTCAGAGCCACACTTAACAGCAGGATGGATGGATGGATGGATGGATGGATGGATGGATGGATGGATGGATGGATGGATGGATGGATGGATGGATGGATGGATGGATGGATGGATGGATGGATGGATGGATGGATGGATGGCTCCACATATAAATGGTCTCATTTCACGTTGTGGAGGCTGGGAGAGGTTGAAAATCAATACCAAGTTTGGTTCATAAGCTGCAGAGTTTGATTTTCTTGCTGAGTCATAGAGCATCAACACTCAACAAGCAGCTACCAGTTGAGATAAGCATCCAGCTGAGTTGAGAAAGCTGCAGCCCAGTCTGTGTCAGGGAGAGATGGTCATATTTGTTTTTTGTCCCCAGAAAAGAGCCAAAAGCTCAAGCTTTCAATGCTGCAGTTGTAGAAGTGCTGAGTCAGCATGCAGCCTTCAGCTGTGGCCAGAGCTGTGTTGTGCCAACATTGACATGTCAGTCCTGGAGAGAAGAAGCTGAAAGTCTCCTCAGGTTTGATTTCCAGGTTCATTCCATTTTGCCAAGTTTTTGTCAGTGACAGGCAGCAGACCTGAGCCCAACCTGCCCCAGAGACATCTTCATTTGAATGTCAAGGACCACAGGGATGTGGAGCTCAGAGAGAAGACAAGGGGAAGGAGGGATGTTCTTACACAAGATGTAGGAGCAAAGCTGGCCTGTCTTTCCATGGAGGAAAAATCACAGGAGGACTGTGCCAAGGCCATAGTGGTACAAAGATGGCAAATTCCAGGGGAAAACAGTGAGGGCCTTGCCTACTTTGTGTGGCTGAAAAGGACAAATTTCTCTGATACACTCCAGGATGTCACAGCCACCAGTAACAACTTTATAAGGGGGTGCAGAGAAAGGGCTGGGCAGAGTGTGAAGAGCCCATGAATGTGCAGCCAACAAACCTGAGCAGCACTAAGGAGAGGGATGTGCCTTACATTCAGTATGCAGGAATAGCCTGACTTTCTCCCTCTGTGCCTTCCCTCTTTGCATTGACTGCTGGTGAAACAGAAAAATCTCTCAGCCTTGAAAGATGTTGGCTGAAATTTTGGGTGAGGAGGTGAGCAAGGCTTCAGATTAGTTTTAGCAGGAATCCCCTGCAGAGTTGAACCCATCCCTCTTTTCCTGCTGAGAACAGCCAGCCATGGGGCTGTCACTGCAGTCTGTGTGAGACCTCCTGGCAGGGCAAGCCAGCCACTTGTGAAAGACTTCCTAAGGGAAATGCTTGCATTCACTGGGGTTTAGCATGCTTGAAAATGTACAAAAAGGAAAAATTCTTGTGTAGGACAGAGGATGGCCTGCATAAGAGAAGATAAACAATCTTGTCAGGCTCTCAGAGCCTGTTTGTTTCTACACCACACCAGATCAAGTGAGGGTGTATTGGCAGCATCCTCCAGCCTCCTCCTCACCTGCATGTGGGCAGAAACCCAGCAAAGAGACAGCCCAGCTGCAGAGCTGGGAGGGCAAATGGACCTTCTGCCTCATCCCCTGTCCCCTTCCAGTGCCTCTCCCTCTCTCACCTCCCTGCTACCCCTTCCACCAGCTGTCCTCAGGAAGAGCTGGCCTCTGGAGTACGTGCCTCTGACCACCCTGCACTCCATGCTCTGGGATTACCGGGAGCGAGTTTCCGAGGAATTCATTTGTCATTACTTGCTGAATAAATGGAGTGTGATAAGAATCTGCATTCTGCTCCCATAAAAACCTGTAGATGCTGTGGCTGGTGTCTCAGTAGTTTCTCACAAGAATGCCCAAGTCACTTATTCTTCTCCATAAAAGCCGGAAAGGGCTGCCTGGCTCAGCTGCTCTGGTCAGTTCTTGGGAGGGAGCTCAGCACTTTCATTATCAGCAGTTGCCACGAGGTGTTGGACAGGGAGGGCTCAGCAGCACAGCAGGAAAAGGGTTTCATATCTGGAAATAATCTTGTAGAAGTCTCTCCTAGGCCTGAAATTCTTGGCAGCAGCCTTTCATCCAAATTTCCTGAGACAGCAAGGGGCTTTCATCCTTTGGTAAAGCCTGGCAAGTTTTACATATATTTGAAAAGCAAATAATTGTTTTTTAAACTCCACATGACAAGAACCATAAAAAGAATACATCTAGTCCCTTTTTATGATAGACATAACCCAACATATTCCACAAGTGATTTCCTCAATTGTCTCCTTAGGTACAGGTTTGGCTCCAGGGCACCTGAAGACCAGATCTGCAGACACCTGATTGCTGCTGAAAACAGTGTGATTTAGTTAGCTGATTAAATATCAATGAAAATTAGTGCTGCTTTGCATGTGTTGATATATTTATTCTCAAAAAATCTCTCTGAAAAAGGACTATTTCAAGCGTTGGGGTCCAGGGGCAGAGTAACATAAGGTCACATTTTCTGAAGAGCCTGGAGTAAACCCCAACAGACTGAAAACCCTTCCCCTGCAATTTGTCCAGTGTCTGGGGATAACATTCACATCTCTATCCTCCAAACTTGGACTGTGCAGTGCCAAGCAGGCATCAGCTAGAGCTCATTAGCTCCAGTACTCTTTTAATTTTTCTATTATTACATAGAGCCTTTCCATTATAGAAACACCAGGCACTGAGGAGGGAGGGGACGACTTCTGTGTTCCAAATAGATCTTCACAAAAGGGCTAAAAAAGTCCCCACAGAACACCCAAGATAACATTGTCGTCTGTAATCTTAGTAATGCACCCAAAATGGAAAGCATTCTCGTTGTGAAACTCTCAGGTTGCTGTTTTGTTTGCTCCTTATTAAGAGTTAATAAACAAAAGTGTTTGGGTTAATTTTGTCATGTGTACTGTGAGTTGCTAAGGAACACGGCTCCACTCTGCCTGAAGTCTCTGTAGTGAGACAACTGAGACAGGCATTAAAGTGCTGTAAAATAAATGGGATGGAGCATGCTACAGTGTACCAGACCCTGGCCTGGCATTTGGAGCATTTTCTTTGTTTTAGGTGTAGAAAAGCCAAAGATGCAGAGTCCAGCTGACATAGCAAGGACAAAGGTTGGCAGGTGGAAGCTGTGCAGCTCTGGCTGAGACACAAAGCCTTGCTGGGCTGGGGGTGATGTGCAGCAGGAGGGCAGGCACCCAAGGGCTGAGGTGGTCACTGAGGAAATTATCACAAGGTCTGGGAGATTTATGGACAAGATTTTTGGCCAGCAACAGGTGGAGAGGGCTTGGTGTCTCTGAAGGTTCTACAAGGTGGCCCATCAGGGCAGGGAAGACACATCCCATGTTGTGAGGTGATACAGGGGCTACAGCCCCACCACATTTCCCTGGGGATTCCCAAAGAAAAGGCTCCCTGGGATGGCTTTTAGCTCCCAGCAGGGCCAGGAAGACCAGCTGGGAGAAAGGAAAAGCTGGATTAGATAGTGACCATGTGAGTGTTCTGAGCAGAAGCCTGTGTGTCATGGAGGGCTGAGGGAAAGGCAGTGTGATTTTGCCACAGCTTTCAGGCAAATGAACTTCTCTTTAAAATGGTGATTATCACTGTCATATGAATGCAAATTGAGAATAATTTTCTGCACACAAGGACAAAAAGAGGTGCTGTGTGTAAGGTCTAATTTCACACTGAAAGCAAGTAGCAGAGAACAAGACACTTTTAACAGCAATGGGGATGGAGCATGTTGTTGGGCTGGGAATTACCAGGGAACACTCTTATCACATCTCTTTTGCAGGCATTGCTCAGTTTTGAAGAAATCCTAATTTGAACTGGAGAATTTCAATCTTTCAAAGTGATGTTAGCAGCTGAGTAGTTTGCCTCTGCCTCAGTCTCCACCTGGGACAAGTTTTTCTCAAGAAAGAGGCACACCTGTTTGGGCTGAGGATGCTAAAGAAATAATTGCAGACATGTTGCTTAGGACCATTTCTGTTCCAGGACTCGAGATACAGTCTGAATAAAGCAAATCAAGTTATAAAGGTCTGACATTGGTCCACTTGTAGGGCAAGCCACAAGTTTTCAGCATATGCCAGAGCTTTCAGAATTAAAATTTCAATGCAAACACTAATGTGTTCAGGGTACAGCTTTTCAAATGTGAATTTTCCCCTTGAATTCAGTGACTTTAGATAGTATCAATTCTACTGCAAATTGAGCAGCAGTTAGAGGAGAGGAGAGAGAAATTAAATCCAGGAGTACCTATCAGCCAAGACAGATGCTGGAGGAATGTAAGCAGTGCAAGTTTCAAACTTTCATGGCTTCCCAGATTTCTCAGGGCTAAACTAATACTTGTCAGTGTGGAAAAAAAAACCCATCCCAAAACTCCAAACTTTTCTGGTTTTGATGAAGTGTGGATGATAACTGCAGGGTTTAGAAAGCAAATGACCTCTTTCAGAACATGCCTAAAGCTTTTTCCTTCCAGCAGCCAACCAGACAACCTCCAAGTGCCCTCAGGCATGACAGGAGACAGCTCCTCAGAACCTCTGGGGTTATGGTTAAAAGCACCAGGCTGGCACTTCCCAAGATCCCACCAAGAATGCTTTAAAAGATCCATGGAGCTCATTTATGGCAGAGGCTGGGCATTTCAAACAGCTTATGAGTAGAACACATATAGATGAGGCACATCCAGTCTGGTTTATTTTGCCTGCAGTGCCTGACATAGCACTGTCTGACAATGAATCACACACATTCAAACAGCCCAGCATGCCTCAGATTTAAACATGTAAGTGCCATTTCCTATTGTCCCCAGTCCAAGGGGCTGCTGGAACATCATGTTAAATAATAGGGCTGCTATTAATAAAGCTGGAGAGTCTGTGTTCAGCTCTGCTACATGACAAAACACATCCCTGAGGCTGAGGTTCTCTTCTGCTGACACAGGCTGCCAAACCCAGCTGGGCTGGAGCTGCTAACACGCTTCTCAACCTCGCTGGAGACCCTCTAGAAGTACTGAGATGATTAAAACAAGACAGAACAATAAGACTAATGCAAACCAGGAACCCATGCTGCTTCTTAAAAATGCTGTTGTGTGTATTCCTGCTGGTGGAAGGCAGGCCAAGTCACTGGCACTGCATCAAGTGTCTGCCTTATTTGTATGAAATTTGCTCTGCCAGATGAATGCTTATTCCAGGGAATACATGGACACCTTCAGATCTCAGAAGGTGGGGAGATGGGGGACACCTATTTTAAAGGTGGGAAAGGGGCAAACACAGCAGGCTGAGACAGTGAGGTGTCAGGGCACAGGCCGCAGACCTGCCACCTCCCAGCAGCAGGAGGAAGCGTGAGTGACAAAAAGCAGTGCAGTCAAAGGTTCTGTGAGTGCTGCACAGTCAGCCAAAGGTGTCAGGTGGGTTACAGACACCCCTGATTGCACACTGCATGAGTATTTTAAAATTAATTCTACTCTGACTTGGAAGGGCAGATTTGGTGCCATGGGTTGGCAAAGCTAAATTTCCCCAGACCGACTGTGGCTGTGCCAGTGATGAGCTGGACCTGCCAGCAGGAGCCAGGGAAACAGCCTTGGAGAGAAACTGAGGCCCAGCTTTGATTCACTTGGCTGTAAGGACTTAACTGAGTGCCTGAGCACCACTGCATCCTCCAAAGAGAGGCAGTGGGAGACACCTGATCCCCACCTCAGTTATGCTTTGGGGTCATCTGTCTCCTCAAGGTTGTTTTCTGGTGCTTGGCGTTGTGGGGAATGAATCCATGACTGAGCAGCACCTGAGACCACACAAGGGAGACTCCTCTCCTCCTCTGGGAGCATGGTGTCTCCCCTGGTGTCTTCTGCCACTTTTCTGCCCATGGTGGCTTTCACTGCATCCTGACCTTGCTCTTTGTTGGAACTCCTTGACACCCAATCTGCCTCCCAAAAAGCAAACTGAGGAATGCTAACACCGAGCCTTTGAAACTCCCACATTTCAAAATCAGTTTGTCCTTCCTCACCCATCACAGAGAGAGTAGAGAGCTGCCCTATCCTTCTCCTGTTTTGCCTCCCCAGACAATGGGGATACTGGTCTGCTTCTTCATCCTGCCCTCATCTTTGCTTCCCACTGCAGCTGATCCCACCCACCTGCTGCAGATGGGTCACACAGGAACAAATCCATTTAAATTAGGGCTTGAATCATACTTTAATTGACAGGTAGGCCTCTCAAGGGTCCTTCTGAGACCAACTGAATCTCAATTCATTGAAAGTTTCTTTCTGAGCAGCTGAGAGAATTGAATGGGGCTGTGCTCTGCTACGTGGTGCTGAGGTTGATATGGCAACAAAGGTTCTAAAAATGATGAGAGGCAAATGATATTCTCCTGTGTTATAAATAGCTGTGTCAAGTTGTTATGGAAACTGTCAAGTAAACTGGGTTAAGAAGGGCTACTTTTCCTGCTCTCTTTTGCCAAGGCTTTCTGAAACACTCTGTGCCAGCACAGTACAAGGTGGTGTGCACACTAAAAAAGGTGGGCAATGCAGGGATCAGAGTCCCTACAAATGAGGTGGGATGGCATCACAGCCTCTGTCCTTAGAGGCTGGGGCTTCAAATGACATTGCTGTGCCTGCTCTGTTCCTCATGACAGCGAAAACTGCGATGTGGTCTCACCAGAATCCCCTCCTGGAGACCAGGGCCTTGATGCTCTGTGAAGACACAATTGTGTGGGCAGCTTTTTTTCCCTGAAGTCTCAGAGAAAACACTCAGGTGGGTGAATGCCAGATGGAACTGCAGTCACAGCTGTGCATACAGTAAAACACTTTTGGGGCAGGCAGGTGGAAGAAGCTTCCACCAAGATTAAAAGTGCAGTTCAGTGGGTTTTGAAGCCAATGTACCAGCTGTGAACTGGAGGGGGCATCGTGTATCCTTTGATGGGAATATAAAAAAGGTGACAATCAAAGCAAAAATGTTGGATTGCACTTTGGGCACCAGCCTTTTGTCTTAAAGGTATTCCAAGGGTAGACAGACCCAAAACATCCAAATCCTCTCTGAAGAATCCTTCTATTCTTCAGCTGAAAGGTTGCTTTGACATCTTGTTTCCAGCCCCAGTCCCTTTTGAGAGCTGCACAGAGGCATCACTTAGGTTAACCTCCCCTTGTGAGATGCCCACTGTGTTGCATTGTCAGAGGGGTGATTTTGAGATAACACACTTGTTCTTGACTCATTTTATGTCCTGAGGAATTTTCCAGTAATGAAGCGCAATTTGATGTCTTTGAAAGATACCAGGCAGGTAAATGAACCCCTCACCTATTAATGCTGTCCTGTTATTGTCACTGCATCTGTCCAAGGCCATAATTCAAGCAGCACAACTGCCCATGGTATGCACAGCCTTGTTATCTTCCTTTCCACCGATACAGTTATCTGGCACCTATCCCTCTCAACACAATCAAGATTAGACTCAGAGGGAATGAGGTTGTTGAAAGGTCTGCCTTTCATATTTCCAAAGACATGATAGCAAAGAGAATTTTGAAAGGGTATTCCTGAGCTGATGTACAGTGTGTATTCAATCCCCATAAAAAGCTCTCTGTCATACATTCAATACACCTTTCCAGGGCTTAGCAGTCAGCATGTGGAGTTATGCCACAAGGGGTTAGTGGAATGTACTTTGTTCCTGTGTATAAATAGCTGGCTTTTAATAAAGAGCATTCAAAAGTATGCAGAAGTGGACAGGATGTTAAGGCTGAGAAATCCTTTTCCTCTGGAGCTGTGCAAAAAAAAATAAAAATATATATA